>JASXSY010001919.1:0-227371 GCA_034509805.1 Sipha maydis | reverse complement strand
AGTGGAGGTTTAGGACAAGGGTAGCCGATCACAAATAACTGAAAGAAAGGCGAAGAAAAATAAATAATAATTTTTTATGTTACTAATTAATACTGAGTATCGAGATACCACTTACCATTTTTTTTTTTAGTATATATTGAATAACATCAATAACAGTACCATTTGTTATTTATGATATGTGCACAATAATTTCAATTATAATTATGCTTCTTTCAATAAAATGTATTCTCATCTAAATCAAATTGGTGGCATGAAACATTTTATACTAAAATTAAATTTTATGTATACAAACAATATTGAATCATTACGGCCAGTAAAATGGAATTATTTTAAAAGTAGGGGGTGTGCAACCACACATTTTGGTCCCCCAAATGAAGCTCTTGGATTTGTGATCGGTTGTGAAATAATGGTTCAATAAAAATTACTGCGTACAGAAAGTATAGCATGTGACAACAGAATGAGGTACGCGTGAAAAAAAAAAAAAATAAGATAAAACACGATGGAATAAAGTTCGAAACGCGTGTCGGCACCCGGTGCACGTGATCGTTTTCGTCCTCGTCGATTTCACTGTCGAAACTCGCCGGGACAAAGCGTTTGCGCGATTCCGTCAGCGGTACAATATGGATATGAGAACAAAAACCGGACGGGAACGGCGGACGTGGGCGCTGAGAGAATAAGTTGTTACATGGATGGTGGCGGTGGCAGGACCTTCTGTAGGGACAATGACGACAAATCATTATTATACAAGGTGGTTGCATTGACGGAATGCGTTTCGTGTGACCTGGAAAACGTGAGCAACAAGTACCGCGGGAAAGTGATCCTGTAGTAAACATTTCTCATCGTCATCCCTCTTGTTCACTACTCTACGAGGTTAGGTTACACGAGATTTACTGACGGACGCCGGACGGGCGGGCAAAAGTTCGGGACGGTGTCCACCGCCTGCCGGCGTCTTGGTATCGGGAGAGCGACGCGAACCAGTTGCGTTTGCGGCACGAGGACGTGTACACGTTACGGACTGCAGGGACAGGAGGACGGTTGCGTGCGGCGAGAGTACGAACACGAATCGCCCGTACGCTTCGTCTCGGACACCGACAAGGCTCTCGTTTCGGACGAGTTACTGCACCCTGTGCACACAAACGTCTACGGTTCCGCTCAAACAGCCAAGTGACTCGGAGAACGCGCGCCGGCCGAGACGGTCGACGGATGATCGGCGTGCGACTGTTGCAGTCGTAAGAAGTGTCGACCTGCCGGTGGCGACGGCGGTAACCGTAATCCTCACCGCTATTATACGTGCATCTCTCTCTCGCTCGCGCTCTCACTCACCACCGTCTGTCGCCGCAGCCGTAGTCCGACCGATCGACCGTGACCCGCTCGCACAAGCGCCGCCGCCGCCTCTTCGTGTTCGTCCCGAGTGCGCGGGTGACGACGCCGCGGTGTCAATCGTCCACGTCGTCGTCCGCCGAGCGCAGCGGCCGTGACCGCGCGACTCCTCCGCGCGCCGTCGTCTCTCGGCCGACGTCGCACGCTGCGTCATTCGTCCCGACCATGGACCCCACGACGGTCGCACTACTGCTGCTGCTGTGCTCCACGTTATCGTGCGCGTCCACCGCGTCCGCCGGCCTCGGCGCGTTCGGTTATCCGGACGACGAGCACGTGATCATCACGCACTACGGGCCGGTCCGGTACGAACCGATGACCGCGGACCAGATGGACAGGCCGTACGACGGCGGAGCGGCCGCGGCCGGAGCCCCGTCGGCCGCGCGCGGTTACTACAAGGCCGAGGTGATACCGTTGGACATGAACACGTGGAAACCGGTGCCTGGCGGCTGGACGGGAAGAGGGCCCGTGGTCGGTGGCGGCGGCGGTACCGGTCGGGTGGACGCGTTGGACGTGCCGCTCACCGTCGGCTATTCGGTGAGGCCGGCTAAGCCTTTGCGCCGGCGCAGGCACGACTACTTCTTGGCCACCGCAGGTGCTCGTGGTCACCGACCTCAGCTGCCGCACGGGCGCCGCAACCGTCGTCCGGGCGCGCCCACGCAACCGGTGGCCGTGGAAGCAGGACTTTGGAGATTTTAGATGCCGCGCAGTGGTCCACTTACACACGCTTTGCGGTAAGTCCTTTTCGATACTACTGGTACGCGCACGAGATGATCGTGCACTGTACAACACTGTGTACATGTGTTATAAATGTAATACAAATACAAATGTTACAATGTAATGTTTAAATAAGTAACATTATTCATACCCCAACGATAGTCTTACTACAACTGCTACGGGTTGTTTGTGTCCGAACATCAGTTCGCTAAAACAGCTCGGCCGACGTAGATATTCGTTGGCCGATGTCAACACTGGGTACGGGTTTCGGTTGGTTGCTATCGCTTCGAGGTTCATCCGGTTCGATGAAAATATCGGTCGCTTTCGATCGGCTGTATTTAGTGCAGCCAAAACGGAACTTAACCCTACTGTACTGCTCAAGAATTTTCCGTTTACCTGTCACTGTGATGGTTTTAACATTAGCTGGAGCTTGTGAACCTCATAAAATAATATTTATTAAATATTCTTATACTAATTTCATAATCGATGTTGAAATACAATTTTTGTTTTTATTCCGGTTAAGTTTCGAACAACATTGCAAAAATTGCTATGTTATTGTAATCTTTTCACGTATATGTTATTACGTTAGCTGAGATATTCATGTAAAAAATATATAACTTAATCCCTATACATTTAGTCATTGTAAGTCTATGGTTGTACACGATTTAGGGGAACTGTACATCATTATTGGTATAATTATTGGCTTAAACTCCGAGCACGGTAATCGAGTTTATTCGGTTTTATAGCTAGGTTTCCTCAACTTTTTTTCCCAACACTATTATCTCTTTGGATAGAAGGGTAATTCAGAAGATTTATTAAAATAATTACTCTACGATTCCATTTATCTAAACTTTATATACATTGCATTTGGATTTGAAATTATTTTTCAACTTCTTCGGGATTTCTCAGTGGTTTCATAGAAAACCACAAACAAGTTGTTAATGGTTTCAAGTACTCAAACGTAGTTATTTTTTTTATTTTTTTTCATTGTACATGACATTTTGAATTTTATTATTCCAATTTAAGAATAAGATTTGTTCTATTTTTTTTTTTTTTATAATATCATTTATATTTTTGATGAAAACATTGACTTATATTCATTCATATATTCATAAGTATTTTGCACAGAAATTAACTTCAACACAGTATGTATACTTCGAATTATAAATCACATACTACACAGTATAATGTTTAGATCATTATATTATATACAATATACAGTGAAGCAGAAATTGTTAGTTTGATTATTGACGATCAATGATCTCGAAAACCATTGAACCGATTTCGATGTAACTTTCATTGTCGATTTTCGTATAATATTTGTACTGTCATCATAATTTTTTATCTGGGGCGCGTCCGTATCACCTAAAACAGTAACTATTGCATGAGTATAAATAGATCCCTAAGGGACTTCGTTACGTGCATTTCACTTCTAAATGTAATGGTAGAACAGAAATAAGTTATCTTTTATATATACTGTTTAATGTTGTGTAGTAGATTATTATAATAATGCATTATAATGCATTCTATTTCATTCAATTTTTCTGTGTTGCGATATCTTATTGCTTTGTTGACTGTTTTGTATTCTTGGCGATGCATAGACATGTTTTATGATTAAAAAAAAAATATGTTTAAATAATACAAATCTGCAATTTCTTTATATCGCATTTTGTAAGGATCCCTTAAATTATTCGACTAATCAAGAAAGATTTTTTTTTTTTTACGCATAGAAATCTATAATTATTAAATTAAATTCTGAGATTGTATTATGCGCAAATAAAATACATGTATCATATATATTTTTTTAGATTCTGAACGGAGTGATGGAATCTATTGGTTTTACAATCATGTGTGTTTTTTTTTTTATTTATTTTTATTTTTGTGTCTGACGACACCTTTTTTGGCAGTAAAAATGCTTCGATTTGCTTATGTAGCAACTTTTCTGAAAGGAAAGTGAATCTAGTTGGTACTTTGGGGGGTCAAAAGTAAAAAATTTCCAATATTTTTTAAATGCGACGGGAAAAACCCTAAAAAAATAAGGGAAAAACGGGAGTTTTTACGCAAAACCAGTTTTCGACAAAATCAAATTTTTTATTTTGCTATAACTCAAAAACTAATTGATGTAAATACTTGAAATTTTCAACAAATGTTTAGATTAGCATTCTCTATACACCATTAAATTTTCAAAATATTTTGACTTTTATTAAGCTATTTATAGACAATTGAAATTTTCAATTTTTTTAAGTATTTTTTTTTTAAATAACGATAAAATTTTTTTGGCCGGTCAGATAATCTTGAAAATTGAATACAAGGTTTCTTATAAGTTGTTCCTTAACTGATAATAAAAAATCTAAAATCGTATGTCACAATTTTTTTTTATAATTGCTCAAAGTTTCAATTTATACGAAATATGTAAAAATTGTGAAAATTTGCAAGTTATTTTGTAGATAAAAATTGATAAAAATTTTTTTGTTCATACATAAGGTTCAAAATTTTAACACTAGGTAATCTATAAGCTACTCTTCAAAAATCTTTAAAAAAATTTATACCGTTCTTAGAGGAAAAAATTTTATGTCTGTTTGAAATTTAAATATTTACGAAATTGCATAAAATAGCGATTTATTCTCAAACGATTTTTAATATTTGTTATAATTCAAAAAGTATAAGTCGCAGATTTTTGAAATTTTTACCAGCTGTTAAGATTGGCGTTTCCTTTATGTCATATTTTTTTCAAAATTTTTAAGCCACTTATAGGCATTTCAAATATTCGATTTTTTTACATTTTTTTTTTTATAATCGGTGATAAAAAAAATTTGGCTCATACACAATACTTGAAAATTTAATAGAAGATTCCACAGAAGTAGTTCTTAATGTCATTCAAAAATTATTAAAATCCATAGGCACAATTTTTTTTGATAAGCGTTTGAACAGCGAATATTGACATAAAATTACATGTAAAATATAATATAATGTATAATATTCTAGACTGACAAACTATGTCGCTGTATGCAACTGCCAACCAATCCTAATTGAAAAATATATTTATCGTTTCAAAATAAAATATACTTATTACAATATTTATAAATAACAATGTGTTATATCCTAGACAAACATATCATCTCCGTTCAGAATCGTTTTTCGTATACAATGATACCTATTATTGAATTCAAATTTAACAAATCCATTATAATGACCTATCCTATGAAGAGACGCACTTCACCCCCAAGTGTACAGCAGAGCGAGGCCCATCCGGTTCTTTTTTATAATTACTCTTAAGTAGTAAATAATAAATTACAACTGAGACAATTGTTAAATAATATAATTTACCAATTTTAAACTTTTAAATATATATCATTAGGCTAAGTCTTCAAACTCCACCTTATTTATATCTAAATAGAAAGTGTACGAATATATTTATGATGTACATTTAAGTATATAACAATAATTTTAATGTAGGTATATAAGTATAAAATTAACAGATAATTTATATATGAACGATTAAAATAAAGTAGTGAGTAGAGAATAGTGGTTTATTATAATCGGTAGTTTAGTTATATTTCATAACATCGGTTGTGAAGTGTGGACAAATCAAATTATAATTTCAATTGTATTGAAATATAGTAAGGAGTGAAGTGGATTATTATTAAACATACTTATATATCGTAATAAAATTTCCAATAGCCCACCACTTGAGAATAATAAATTTTCTTTAGACACCCCCCCCCCCCCCCCTGTATACTATTTACTTAATTAATGCGTATAATGGTGTTAATGATATTGAGGGTTAAATAGAGTCATACAATTATTATTTAAATTATTCCATAAAACTTAATAGTAATTGAGTTTCGGTCAAATGCAATGATATGAATATTGATAGTCGTTATATAATATTTAAAGTAAATACTTATAAAAATAAAAATAATAACAGAATTACAACGTCGATTGCTATTGAGAATAGTGTTCTTATCCAGTCATTTGAGGTATTCCATTTTCGAATATTTATTCGTATATAATTTGTGTACATTTAAAATTCAATAAACGATTGTGATGATATAAATTTGGTAAATAAGTCAGTAGATATGAATATGTGTAAAAATAAGGTGTCTAGTTGACGGACCATTTAACAGTTATGAATTCAAACATAAAGAGTTATCTGTACTTACACTTAATTTTTTACGTGCAGATCACGTAAAATTCACTAGAAATATTGAATTGGAGTGCCAAATGTCACGATCGGGTTATTTGTCGTGTATTAGTCGACATAGGTTTAAGAGTTAAGTGTAATATTAGGTTATAGCAGTAAAGGTTATGATTTGTATAATGTGCACATACACACTCACGCTTTAAGCAAAAGTGATGTTGGAGATAACTAGTGCGTATTGTTTGTTTTGGTTGTGGTTTATATTTTGGGTGACTCATGATTTGTATGCGTTTAAGTTATAATTAACACACCATACTATATTGACGTCCGGGTTTTAATTTGACTATGCTTCATATTGATAAAATATAATGTATTGAGTTAAATTTTAAAAATCAACGTTTAATAATTGAAGACATTCATATTGGTTTCTGATATAATATAAATTTTAAATTATAATCGATATCTTAAAATCATATTATTTGAAATGGAATACACTTTTATAATCATTCTTTAATTTATCTGGTTTACGATTTTTAAATTTGTTCATTCTTAATAGTTAATTTTATTAAATAGCACTAGATGGACAAAATAATACAAAATGGAATACAATTAAGATTTTCCATCGTAAAAATGTATAGAAAACAATTGTTATAGTATGTTTACACAGAAGAACATTATTCATACATTTATTTATCAGGAGTTTTAATTATTTGATAGTTATAAATAAATATATGAGTTTCGACAGTATAAATCAGGTTGTGTACTATAATGATAGAAATAATTTTTTGCGAATGAATATTTTTACGAAACACTTATGATTATCTTTTGTTTTTCATTATAACAGAGATGGTATCATGGGAATTTCAAAATGGCATTAATAATATATTTCGTAACCATAAGTTTTGTTCTGAAACACTACGCACTCACGGGAATTTTCAAAAACGGATAAAATTATAATCTATTCATCCATTTAGTTGAGTATAGGTTTTGAATATTTTATAGAGGTTAGTATCAAGGCATTTTTAAATTAAAATACAAATTGTAATTAGTTAAATATAAATGGGTCTAAAAACTAGATAATTAGTGAAACTCTGCTAAATAAAAATAAAACTCATAAATTGTTTAATATAGTGAGGGTGAGGTTAGTAAAAAATAAACAATTTAATTAATTACAGTTAAGTAACTTTATGTCATATTTTTAAATTTTTTGAAATGTTCATAAATCAAAAATCAGTAAAATACATATATAAATAGTGTTCACAATAAATAATAATAATAATTTAAGTTAAAGAAATTTATTAATAATTGTTGATTGTGCTAATTTTTATAATTTAAATTAACGTTAGGATTTAAACGTGGTTTTTAATATTTTAAACCATGAAAAATAGTTTTTCATTTGAATATAAAATAATTCTTGAATATTTTGTAAATGAAAATAAAGACGGATTGTACATGTATGGTGTGCAACTAATCGAGTAGAAGTGATTATGTACATTCGTGCGTATATTCTGGGATATAATGTTATTAGTGAATAAATAATGCAATAACAGAACAATTCTCATTAGTCGACATCAAAGAGACATGCATTTTTCATACTTATAAAATAAAACAGGATTTAATGTCGGTTAAAGTTACAAAATTAAACTAAGTAATTAACATAATTATTTGTATATATAATCTCTGGTTAAGCATTTATGACAAACTGGAATTAATTTGAAATAGAATAATTCAGTAGTAATCACGATAAATCTTTCAAGAAGCAATAATTAAACAAAAGCTTAGAGTCTTAGTATAGACTCCAGAGTGTAGTATGTTATTATTATTAATTAATTGAAGTATGAAATATATTGTTCATTGTTTGTTATTTATTGTTAATTATTTCATTGTAACCTACAATTTTGAGATAAACTTTTATTCAAATTTAAGATTTTTTTTTGATTAAAGCGTTTTTGTTATTGTGCGTGAAATGTATTTATTGTATAGTTTTTATATTTTCAGGAAATGTGCATATCAAACAAATTTAAGTATAAATTACTCTCTTCCTGATTTTTGTTTTTTTTTTCGTAATATTTTGATTTCTAACATTTTTTAGAATTTATACAAATGAAAATTATGGAATACCATGTTTTATTTATTTATTTTTTTTAACTTGTATTATTTTTTATTGAAATGTTTTAGCCTACATATTATAAATTATTTTTTCGATTTTAAAATAATTGATCACTTTTGATCCTCTTTTCCATTTTGCGATCTGTACTTAATTTTTAAATTAAGTAAACATCGAAGCAGCATCATTTTATTTCTTATAGGTTGCATTAGATAATCAATACAGTTTATAGTGTAAACTAATATTTTTAATTTTCAAACCCAGTTATTTGATTCGTTATATGTTTATAAATGTTTTTCGAGTATCAAACAAATAATTCTTTGGAGGTCCAGCTAAATTAGTGAATCAAGACTATTTTATTGAGTTTTTATGATTTTTCAATATCTTCGTTTTAGTATCAGAAATAAATAAAATAGGCGTTCATGGCTATATAATAACATTTGTTCGAATATAAGCTTCTCCCATCAATCAAACAGTTTTGAACAGTTTTAAAATAATATATAGAGTAAAGTAAAATAGAGAAAATGAAAATGTTTGTTTTTTATATTTTATTTGTATTTTTAAACACACTGTTAATTTTTTTGAATTTATAATAGCATAATACATGAATTACTATATAAATGAAAACTAATTTTTGTTTATTTTTATATGATATTTTAGTATATAAATATTTTATATTATTGTAGTAATATTTTGAATTTATTTTAATTACAAAGTCTTGTGTTAATATCTAGAATTGGAAATATTACTTTTTAAAAGAGCTTAGAATAATCCTAAATAGTAGATGATTTAAGTATAATATATGTATGTTAATAAAAGATTAATATAATTGATCAAAAGAATAACTCATATTTTCTGGATGGACACAGATCAATATAATATTCATCGAATAATTGTTTAATGATGACAGAATATAATTCACAAAAGTGTCATTATTGAATTTATGAAAAATAAATTAAAAACGACTATGAAAAAATTGAATGTAAACATTATTGATGATATCGGTAAAAAATTAAATTATTGTAGCAAGATAACTTTACCGATCCAAGTAACTAATTAATGTTAAAAACGAAAATAATAACAACAATTACATTCAGTTAAATAATAAATATATGTATATATTTATTTATTTGGCAATTTGATTAAAAGTAACATAAATTGAATGCTACTGATATTGAATAAATTAGTAAAAATAAAAGTAGATATAAGTATCCAAAATTAAAAATAAAACTTCTGATAGATTATACAAAATATTATCTGTATTATGTCAATAAATAAAACAATGATCAAGTATTTCACGAAACGGATTAGTCAATCAGAATAATATTGTTATTATAAAAAATTAATAATCCGGTAAGATTTCTGTTATTATTTATGCACTGTATATGAGTGGTATTCGACGGTGTTCCTACGGTTTATATCAGAGATATATTTTGTACTAGCTCGCTGCTGCAATATTATAACGTCTATTAATTATTAATCTTATTCAAAACTATCGTTTCGCCGAAGAGCACTTGCACATGTATGCTTTCGCATCACCGCACGTAATAGTATAATGGGAACACATAATACCCCACGGCTCGCGTGGATATGTAGTATCTATGCACGAAATACCTAAACATATATAATTTCGATTGGTTTTATCTTATCGTTATGTACGTGAATATAATATGCATGCATATGTCATATATATATATATATATTTTCTATATTTACAGTGTGTATCTATTCAATATTAATATGAAAGTTATTATTAGGACGTTTACTTACGTGCATTGATTTTGTATTACAGGTACACTTACGCGCCATCATATTGTTAATATTGGTAGCGTATATGTGGACACAGCCGTTGGACATGCCATTTTTTAATCGTTTGTACTCCACTTGGTATAAGCATATCTTTAACAATAGAATCAAAAACTAGTATTAATAATTTTCTATTGTTCTTAACCTGTTTCTATCGAGTAGCATGTAAATTATTACAGCGACGTCTAGTGGCTGCATCTACGTAGTCGTTACTAATTTTAATATTATTTATTTATTTATATAAACGCCTTTGTAAGGCTCAAGTAAAGTTATCGATGGTAATAGTTTAAACTAGTGGTCTCCAAACTACGGCCCGCGAACCAGTTTTAACCGACCCGCAGCACCCATAGGACGGTAAATAAATATAGATATTATAGATAAAAAAATTATTTAAAAAATTATTAAAATTACAGTATATATATTATCATTTAAATGTATATCAATTATATTTAAGTATATTGTAAACAATATTTTATAAAAATATTTAAAGTAAATCTATATTTTTATAAAATTAAAAAATATAATGTGTTCATAAACTTTTGGCCCACTAAGAGCATTTCATATTTTTTGTGGCCCTTGAATAAAAAAGTTTGGAGACCCCTGGTTTAAACAATACAAAAATATATGAACATATTATAAGTATAACATAATAATAAATTCATTGTCAAGTAATTCACAATAAAAAAAATCGTAAGTGAACATGAAAGAATTACATTCAGAAAATTTTAATACAAGTTATTATTAGACATAAATATAAATTCTTTGGTTATTACTTACACTCATATTATCATTTAAAATATATTGATAAATTATATTTTTTTTAAAAATCAGTTGGTACATTAAAAATATTTTTAGTGATTTTTCTTTATTGCATTGTGTATTTGTAATTCTTCTAAAATTGAATTAATGTAATTGTTATTTTGGATATTTAATATACTTAAATCTGTATTGATATTCATATAATTAGATCTTTATTTCTCTCTATATATTTTATATATAATTTGCAATAATATGCATAATTATTATTACCCTGTTATTCGATGTATTTGTTTTGGTGGAGTTTTCATTGAAATATTGTATGCCAAATTATAAAATCAAAGATATTTTTAAGGATAATGTTAATAATGTTTTATCAATATAAATTTACTAAAATATCATGCATTAGCATTTGTTTCATTTTTAATGTTTTAATTCAATGATACATTTTTTATTGAACCATTAATGCAGCATAATTGTATTTCAAAACATATTGCTCAGTGTATTTTACTGCTCTGTGTGTTGTTTGATTTTATTAATTACTCTTCGAAGTTAAATGTATTTTAAGCTATTAGTAAAAATATAATTGTATATATTTTATTTAAAAATATCTCAAATAAATTAATTCTATTTTTATGTCGTCTTTGAAAATAGCATAATTTATTGTCATCATTAATTTCACTTTCATTAATTTAAATATTTTCATGTTTAGGTTATTTAAAGGAAGGATGCAGTAGCCTGAAGGAGACAAAAGAATTATGAGCATCACGTGGGTATAATATCTATATGCTAATTTTATGCAGATAAAACCCCTTTACATATTTGCTGTATTTACTGACGAAGTAAATAATATTTTGTAGAACAATGTATTATTATTATGGTCTAATGTTGTTGCTCTGATTTACAAATTAAAAATATTTTTATAATAAATCGTGGTATTTTTTTCTCCTCAGAATTATGTTTTTTCAATGAAAATAAAAGTAATTTTGTTCAAAATAAATATTATAAAAATACAATAATAATAATATTTCAATATTTTACCAAACAAAAACATCATTTAAATGCATATAACAAGCAGGAGTGCTTTTTAAATTTATTAAAGTTATAAATAAAATGTTTACTGTTTTAAGTAGTTCAATGTTATAATTGTTAATTATTTTTAATGAATTTAAACTCATTTTACTTTTTTCGAACGAGAGATAAACAAAATAATTTGAAGAAAAAAATATGTTGATAAACCATTTCTTATTATTGCATTATTGTTATGTACGTATATTTTTACAATATTTTATCGATACTATTTTGCATGTGGTTATTTATTGTATATTTTCTATACGTTAACCAAAAAAAAATTGTTTATTATATTTGTTATCTAGTTGACCTGATTTTAGTTATATGTGTATCGCGAAATGTTTGTAGATGATTATATATGTACTTACATATAACATAATATATTATATGAAATAAGCATACATTAGTAATATATGAACTATTATTATTACTATTAAATAAAAGAGACAAAATAGTCAAAACATTTTATTCAAATAATTTAATGAAAAAATGGATAAAGTTATTATAAATATTATTCAGAGAATTGATAATTGCAATTATTACGTACCAAGTTAAAAAATTATTGTTAATTTTAAAGTTATAAACTAAGCAGATCATCATTTCAAAACAAGAGTAAATGTTTAACCGTATTTACTTAAACGTAAAAAAAAGAAAGATACTATCATCAAAAACAGTTTCGTGAAGCTATAAAGTAGTAGTGACAGGTATCGTTCATACCACCCATCCAAGCAAGTTCAATCGCAAACGAAATGGTCATCGAAAACGTTAAGTATCTTTATATAAAATAGTTGGCATTGCTATAGTCTGAAGGACTGTTAAAATTATCAGCAGAGTTGAATCTTTATCTTATCAAGATTCCTATTGCTGCTAATGTGGTGCCTAACATTGGGATCTAATCAGGGCTGGATTAAGGTTTTTGCCGCCCATAGGTCGAACAAAATTTACCACCTAGATTATATATTGATATTTTTATTCTAAAAGTGATACGTAAAAGATTTATTGGGCGTCTATATATTAGTGATGGGAAAAATCCGGATTTGCTGAAGTTTGAAAATCTGGATGTTTGAAGTTCGAAATCCGAATTTTACTATAAACCCGGATTTCGGATTCTAAAATCCGGATTTTGGATTTGAAAATATAGAATTAGAATACGATTAGAATACAGAAATTTGCAATGATAAACCCAAATCTCGGATTTTTTAGCCTGAAATCCGAAATCCGGATTTGGCGGATTTTAGAAGAATCCGGATTTCATTCCCATCACTACCATATATATATATATATGGATTATTATTATGGTCTAATGTTGTTGCTCTGATTTACAAATTAAAAATATTTTTATAATAAATCGTGGTATTTTTTTCTTCTCAGAATTATGTTTATTATTAAGAATATATATATATATATATTAGGGCATTTCATTTTAAATTTGTTACGCTACCTAATTATAAAAATACAATATTTAATTGATACATACCTTAAAGACTTATATTAAATGTATGTACAAATAAAACCATCAATAAAACTTATTCGATTATAGTTTATCAAAATATGACATAATAATGTACACCAAATATAACATTCTCTAAGAAATTATTTTAGTTGCGATATGGCTTTAATATTTTATAATTGTTTTGTACTACTAATTTTTGATTTTATCCATTAAAATTGGCAGGGCCGCGTGTTTGACATGACTTTTGTACATTATTTACTATAATAATTATTATGAAATTTACGACGAAAAATTTAAATAATTCTTGTTTTATTATATAAAATAAATAAAATTAAGTTAAAATTTATTGATATGATAAAATTATATTGACAATAAAATAAATAACAATATATGTACTCAATTTCGGTCACGATTAATTTTGAACACTAAATAGGTATCGATATTGTTTTACATCGTACTGTGTCCAAATAATAATTGTTTATATTTTAAATTTAAAAATAATATCTCAACGTAATTTATGCGTCACACTATAAGAAAATTTGCTTTTAATTTTGACCTTTTAAATTTGTCGCTCTTTAATATTTGTCGCACTAGGCTATGCGTAAACAGCCTAAGCGGTAGTACGGTCCTGGATCTAATCCAAATAGCTGCCATAACGGAAAAAAACCAAATATTGCAATTGCTCTTATTAGCGGTTTTCAGTATTTATATCTTATCGGTACAATAGTCATTACAATATAATTTATGTACAAAAATAAATAGATAAATAGAAATAAAAACAAAAAAATTATAAAAATATTAATATTTAGAAAACGTAAATTAAGTACTGGGACTATTTTATTTTTAATAATAATACCATTCATGTGTATTATGTTAGTATGTTGTGGTACACCAGTTAAGCTAAAAAAATCAAAATTCAGTTCTTGAAACCAAGATATTTATCGGGATTTTCGGAAATGGAAAGTACACTAGAATTATTGCATATATATTATTTGCATTTTTTATGTTTTTGTATTGTTATATGTAATTGTTTAATCGCAGAAATTGGATGAAAGATGAGAGTTTATTGTTGAAAATTTTTCTGAAATTAAAAAAAGAATATTTGCATAATATATTAAATTAACTCATCCAAAGATTCGATTAATAAATTGTTCCGGCACAAAAACGAGGCTTATAAAAAAAAAGAGCAGTGAAGAAAAAATACTACACGTTGATAGTATATACACACGAATATTGTCTGTCGTTCAGTTTCTTTTTTTATATTGTCACTTCATCAATATTATCGGTTTCAGTTCGAAAGTAATAATAAATCATCATATTCAGATGATTCTGATCTAAGATCTAGATCACGTATATAATTTATTTTGAATTTCTTGAAGATTTACAAGCAAGAAAAAAACAATCCGCAATATTCATGAAATAATGAATTTTTTTCATTTTTCAAACTTTTTTTTTTGAAAAAAAAAACTTTGATATCCATAGTTAAAATAAATTATGGGAAAAAATCGAAAAATTCCATGGATGTCAAATTTTAATTAACTTTCTGTTATAACAGTTTAATTTAAATGAGGTGAAACAACATTAATTTTTAATGAAATAAACTATAAAAGTATAATATGTCATCGGTTTTTATATCGTTCTTTTGATTACCAATAAATCATGTTTATGAAAATAATCGTCTGGTCAATATATTAGAATGTATTTTTTTTTTTTTTACTACAAAGTAATATATCGTTTTCTTCTACGTTTTATAATTTTAAATAAATGATAAATGTTTTTTTTTATTTTATCAAATATTCAATAATAAATATTTTTTATTTATTTATATTGTTTGTACATTCTTTTATAAAGTTATAAAGTTATCCAGAGTTATAAAAATAATAGTTATGATTTTGGAAAAAAAAGTATGTACCATTATCGAATCTTTGACATAAAAACGATAAAAAATACATCATAATATTAGGTCAATAGCTCTCATTATTGATTTCGGTGATTATATAATAACGTTAAGATTCTACTTGAATTTAGATATACACAATTTATGTATTAATTTGAATTTAAAATTAACATAATAAAACATAAAATACCAAATTATCTTTTCTTAAAATAATAAAACGTAAAACATAAAGTGCAACTTAATAAAGCTAAAGTAGTAATGATGTGTATAATCACTTAATAATTTTAATCTTAAACGAAACGATCATCGAAACTCGTAAGTACATAAATGTACAATTATTAATATTTATAAAATCTTGGTGTAAGTCTATTTAATTTGCAGTTTAGTAATTAAAAACTTTCCAGATTATTTTATTTTTATTTAATTTATTTAATCGTTATTATAAATATTTACTCAGTAACATAGTTTATAGATACATTGGAATTACCTTTACAACTAGTATAGTTTATTAAATGTGAACAATGTGCGATATAGTAAAGTTGAATATAAAATAATACAATTTAAGTCTTCTTAGTGATTTGGATTAGTATAGTGTCGGATCTGAGGTCTAAATCGCTAAAAAAAAATATAAGTTGTCTAATTAGTTTTTATATATATATTTTTTTTATAAAATTTCAAAAACGATATATTTTTCGTAACATAAAACGGTATCATTTTTGAAGTCCAAAACTTACAAGACATAGAAGTGTGCATCAATGAAGTCAAGTAAAATTGTATTTATTTAATTTATTTAATGATACATATCATAAATTCTTGTACAACTATAGTGTTAATCACGATGGCAAAACTAGTTTAATGGATTTAAATGTAAAAGATACAAAATAGCGTGTAAATATAATATATATAGGATCAAAAAACATAGTCCGTTGATATCCAGTATTTATATCCATTATTAATTGTAACTTATTGTTCGAAATTGTTTAAAAGTTAAGAATTGTATAAAAAATATTAATTATATAGTTATATTAGTTTCTCTTACTTATTTATTATAATTTCCCGAGGTCTATAAGTTGTATGATTTGAATTTGTATAAAAATAACAGTAGAAAATTTAATAATAAATGTTTTAATAGCAAGGTATTTTATAACGTTTATATAGTTAAATCATTATTTTTTTTTATTTGTAGAAAAATTCTATTGACTGAAATTAACTCAATAGACTTGTCGTCAAAAATCATAATATTTTGCATGTATTTCTGTGTGAATAATATAACAAGAAAATGAAAAAAGTATGAGATCGGAAAATGAATATTTATGTTTTGTTTTTTAGGAAATGTAATTAAAGAAGGGTTTTTCAATAACAAAAAAGAGAACTGTAATTATATTAAGATTTATTATTGTTTTAGTTCAACACTGTAATACATAGTTCGGAGTTGAAACTATTGGTAAATATTGGTAAATTATGCACCAAGATTACATTTGGAAATTAGATGAAATCAACTTATTGATTCGATAAATATAATGGAGAAGGAAGTTTGTGCTAAAAAATGGTTTAGACAATATGACATCATTAATGATAAAAAAAATACGTAAAAGTAAAAATCATGTTATAAAAACTAGCTGTTTGTAAGAGACAATAGCAGAGATATTTAAGGACGGTAGAGCGGAACGTTTGTCGAGTCGTCTCCGTGAACACCAAGGCGAACTATTTGGTTTATTAGAGCATTAATTTTACCATCACAATAATTTCGTTTGGGACATTTCACTTCTGCAACAAACAGGTGATATTGTGGAAGTTATGCCATCTTTAATTTGATAAGCTTAAGAAAATTATCCGTCCAAGAGACAAATTAAGATATGTTACGAAGATTTATCGAAGAAATGGGTTTAGCTATATTTTATTTTTAAGTAAATTATTATAAGTGGCTGTTTAAAATATTTCGATTATCGAAAATTATTGCGCAATTGCAGGTTTTTAATAAAAAAAAAAAAAAAAATATAATATTTATATTTCAACACGTTTTAGCAGTTATGATTGTATGACATAAATACCAGAGTGGATTGAACTACGTTAGATTTAACGGTATTATCGAATTAACCCACTCATCTTAAATTTAATACTTAATATTGAACATGAATTGCATGTGACAAATAATTTATTGGAATAAATGATTTTTTCATGCTTAAAGTGTATACAGTTTATTTACATACTGTTGAGTTACAAGTGCTATATAATAATAAATTATAAAATATATTGTTTTGAAGTATAATTTTTGTAATATGAAATGGTGATTTAAATAGTGTTTAATTAAAATAGATAATAAGGTATCATAGTATTTTAAAATTCACGTATTAAAAATATGTTTTTTTTATTTTTCACGGATAAGTAACAAAAACTATATTAATATATGTGGTTATTTTCATTAATTAGTAAGTTTATGAGTTTTAATAGTGTTAAAAATTTTGCTTGATCAACATATAATTGCACTTCATTTTTATAAGCTTATAATATTTACAAATAATTAATAATTAGTTTTAATTTACAATTTGTATAATAGATATATTTTTTAAACAAGTAAGAACATTTTGCTAAGGGAATTAAGAATAATAATATTTGGTATCATAATAACTTAAAATATTTAATCTCTGACATTGGTTCTATGGTTAATTAGAATAAAAATTGATTATAAATGAATGACTTTGGTTTGTAGTACATTTTTCAGTTTTTCGTAATTTATTGATACTGTGCAATATTTTTCAAATTTAAGAGAAATTTGATAAATAACTTTTTAAGTTCTATCTCAATAAATTTTTGATTTAAAATCTTTACTTGAAACTTTTAATTTTTGTTACAAATAGAGATATAAGGAATATATTAAAAACAAAAATGTATTATTGGTTAAAAATAAATACATATTTATTAATTCAGTAATAATCTTAAAGATACGATTCATAGAAATCATATTTATTAATAATTTAAAATTAAAAGCATTTCGTTGATAAAAAACGAAGATTGTTACAATAATTTATACAAAATATACAGTGAAATTATTTTTGTAAAATACATTATTTACTTTTATTATTTATATATATTTATTACTTTTAATTAATTCTTAGTTTAATGCAGAAAAAATATGAAGAAAAAAGATTGCCATATTCGGCATTTGTTTTGTTTAATCACACTAGTTATACATAAATTCAGCTCAATGGATTAAAGTTTCTGATAAACATCGGCCAACAGTAATCAACCAAATCTTTTTATCATGCATTAGGTTTAATATAGTGTATAGAAATTGTAAATTTATGATGAAATTCAAGTACAAAGAATAAAATATAATATTTAGAAACAGCTATCATGGGTTATTTTTGATTAATGTGTTGTTTTAAAAATAAGCAATTTTCATTATTATTAATAGTAGAGTATTTACATAAATAATAAATCTATATACGGCTTCGATAATATCTTGCACATTTATCATTATCATAAACAGTTTAAACTTTCTATTCAGAACCAATGATTCTCCCATTAAATTCTTCCAGTGCTTTTTTTGTATACTACTAAATAGCATTCTGGCCGTTATCCTTTAGATTCTTTATTTTTAAATCCATCTATCTGGGTTTTGAAATGTTCAAATTGCATTATTCTCATAGTTAAAGTAAAGTTTCATTTTACTTTCTAACTGTATTCAAATTGTTTCGTTGGTTTATTTTTGTATACTCCATATACTGTCACCATTCTTAATTTTATCTGTCATTTGATCATTGTGAATCTTTAGAAATTAAGACACATAGAAGTGTGTATAATATATAAACAATATTTGATTTATATAGTAGATATATTTATTTCGTGTAATTTTTAAATTCAGTTTTTATGAAATGAGTTTATCGAAACAAATATTGTTTGTGTATAGATTTGTATTAATTTTGAGTTCGAAATTATTACTAAGATATCTTAAATCATTTATTTTTCTAAAGAAACTACATAATTTACTTAATTTGTTAAATAAGATTTTATTAATTTTTTAGCGATTCATATATGCATTTAGATTATTTTTCGTTGATATACAAAACCCATTATTTCACAGACTAGTATGAGAGCAAAATTTGTTTGAATAATTTGTTTGGGTATCTTCTTAGAATAGCAATTTTATTAGCATATTCATGGATATCATTCAGTTCCATTTTCGATTTTCACTTGACCTTCTCAACATAATTTAGGTTAAAATAGTCGACGATAGTGGATTTTTTTTGTTGACAGAATATAATTTAACTTCAAAGTATGTTAACATATTAAGGAAAAATTGGTTTTGTGTCTATAGGTTCTATGATTTTACAAAAAATATGGAACATTTTGTAGTTAAAAATAATGTCACGTTAAAATCATACGCAGTTATTACTTTATACTTGTATTTATAAACAAAAAGTCATGATGAAATTGGTACCTTTTTGAAAATATTTACATCACTATTATAACCATAGTGAATTTTTTTTTTAAATTTAAGAACTTTTCATCATCTTATCAAGTTTTGAATAATTTCTGAACAGATACTATTATTTTGTAATTTTAAAATATAGACATAAAAACTTACAGAGTATGACGATTACTTTTAATAGGGTTATAGAGTTTTTATAAGTTTTCACAAAATATTGATAAATGTAATTCACGTGTATTTATATGTATATATATATGATGTGCGTGTCAATCCTCTTATAGTTATATGTATATCGTCTCAATATTCCATTAGCAAATATTTTTTTTAACATAAAGGTTGATTGGCTAAAAGAATGTTGATAGTTATTGTGCTTATCCACTTGAAATAGATGAGATAAATGAATTAGGTACTGACAATTATTGGCTTGTATATGTCATCTGAACAATAATACAAGTAAATATAATTAATGGTTAATGCGTGTTTTTTTTATCTAGGGTTGATGTGTTTGGTTTGCTGTACAATACATTGATTTTATTCAAAATATAAATTTCGGACTTTGATCGGAACTAGTCAATTTAATAATAAGTTATATTTCAAATTAAATAATAAAAATAAAAATTAAATTAAATTAAAATTTGTGTTTTTAAAACAAGATTTTAATACATTGTAATCAGTTGCTTCCTTTGAATTTCAAACATTTTTTTATTTAAAAATCGCAATAAATATTCACGTTTAATAAATAATACTTATCTCGGTGATAATAAGGATGATTTTAAAATGTTAATAAATTAAATGCGCATTGTTTTCAAATAAATTATATTATTCTATAGGTATACTCCACAAAGATACAACATAGTCAGTATAATAACATAAGCAAATTGAATACATTTTTCAATCGAAGAAAAGAAAATGACCTGTCTAGTATATAATAAACGAATGAAGAATTTAAAACAAATAATTTATTATGTATTATTTTATACGAAGAGATTGATTATAATAAATGTATAATCAAATTGTGATTTCTTTTTTTTTTTATTATTTTATTTCAACGTCAATAACAAAGTTGTTAATGTAATATTATAAGATAATGTAGCCAAATACATAATTTTAATATAATTAACTACTTCTGAATTTACTGACATTGGATATAAAAACACTTAAATATAACAATTTTATTTTACTTTTTATTTAATTTATTAAATTTAATTATTTAATGTTCAGATATAAATATTATTAATAAAAATAAAATTTTATTTGAAATTGATATTATATTTGTCGACTTTCATTTTTCATATTCAATATAATTTTTTTACTTTATTACAAAATTTGATTATATAGTTCAAATGTTGAACTACTAAATAATAAATAATTCAAACATTGTTGTAATTTCATTAAAATATATTCATACTTGATGGATTTTTTTTTTTGCATTAAAAACGTAAATCTATGAAAAATGTTATTTTTTATTTTAATAGAATATCGTTTAAGATTAACCGACTGGTGTAAGAAACAATTTAGAATGATGGATTTTCATTAATTATTTATAAATAATCAAGCATTTATACATAGGGTATCTCTTTTTCAAAAAACATTTTGTTCGGGCTTTTAATATAATACAATTAGCATTAATTTATAATAATGAAAATGCATACATTATATTGTAAAATTAAAGTTGTATTTTATAGATAAAATTGTTACTGGTATAAAAGTTAATTTTTATCATAGTGATATTGACCGAGAAAACTTCAATTTTTAGTTTTGCATTTTGGAACAGAATCTTATTTAGAACATTTGATTAGTTAAAATTAATTATTGTTAACTGCATAATATACTATACGGGTTTTTATATATATACTTTTTTTTTCGATTTCATTGGTATATATTAGATTTACACTAAATTTAAATTCGAAAGGATTTTTTTATATTTTTTTTGATATTAAAAACAATTGTTTTATAATATATATAGAACTTTAATTAAAATAATGACATTAAATCGATCGTTGCATGAAATAGTTGATAAATATTATACTTTATTTTATAATTTGTATTTTACTAATTTTATCATATCTCTTGAATCAGGGAATTTAGTTATACTTATGTAGTTGTTAATTTTACAACAATTAATTTTGTACTAATCCATAGTATATACACACATACATATAAATGTATCATAATTATTTCACTTAAATGTCGGAGAAAAATATGACATTGTTATTTAACTAGTGTATCATTATTACATCGTAATAAACTAAAATATATTACTGATATAAGTGTCACTTAAATAACAATAATTCTTGTCAGTAGTATCATGTGCATCAAAGGCGGGTGGTGAAATTTCTATAATATTAATTATAAACATTAAACAATTAATGTTAAATGAAATTGTTATCGAGATGAGGTATTCGGTATAAATATAAAATAATCTGTCTAGGAGGTAAGCAAATGCAAACATTAACCAACTACAATGATGTTTATTAAATGTCTTGTAGTATTATATTTTTTGGTGATATATTATGTCATACATTTAATAACGTTAAAAACATTAAAAAACTACTCAATAATTGATCCTAGAGGAATATCAGAATTAAAAAAATTGATAAAGTAATTTTCTCGAATAAAAATTGTATTTATTTGAAAAAAGTTTATTGTATCTTAAGTTATCTATTTTTATTAGTAATTAATAATTTATAATTTTGTATATTCTAATAAAACTTTTTTTTTTTTAAAAATAGAGCACACAAAACTATTATTTTTCACAATTGGTTATTATTAGTGATGGGCAACAAAATAATTTTATACATCGATATCGTTCCAATTTTTCTAATATTGTATCACGGTATTGGAAGTTGTGCGATATTGATATCGCATCAAAAACATCGAAATTACAAATTTTAAATATTCCTTACTTTTTACTTATTAGTTATTACTTATTAATATTTTATAATTAAAAAATTTGCTTTACCTAGATAATTGAAGATAAAAAAAAAACTAATCATATTCAAACAAATAAATATAATAATAATATGCATTTTATAAAAAAATTTAACTATTTTTATTAAAAATAGGTTTTGAAATAATCAATGTGTTAATCTTCTAACGCGATAGATGTATCCTAGCCAATAAATGTATGACTATTTTACTATTGTTTTCGATCAAAAATTAAAATGTATATTGATTTTTTAAGAAAGTAGGGTCAGGTGTCCTAGTGGATTTACAATTTAATACGAGTTCAAATAGAAAATATTGCTAACTCGATCTGGAGATCTTTTCTTTGAAATTATATTGCTCGTCTTACTTAACAGACATTTACGTGTAACACTAGTAGCAATTAATGACAAATATTTTTTGCCGATACTGATACTTGTGGGTATAAATTTGAATTGTTTTGCCACAATTCAAATGAATCTTCGTCACGATGACATATTGTACTTACAACACAATACAATTTGTCGTATCTATTATTTAAGGACCTAAAAATAAATTATTAATTTCAATATCCCAATATATCGAACAATATAAAACAAGATCGATATCGAAAATTTGTCACAATATCGATATCATATCGAATTATCGATATTGTTACCTATCACTAGTTGTTATATAGTATAGGTAATCTGTATCAATAAGGAATTTTTATTTGTTGTTTATATTTTTTATTAATTATATTTTTATTAAAAATTATTTAAGATTATCAAAACTACATATTTTATTTTTTCAAGAGATAACCATCAAGTATAATTATTTTAATAATGTACGCTGGTACATACATCGTATAAATAGTTTTACTTATTGTGATTTCGTTCTACACGAAATACATGAAACGTTGGACCGTACGAGTACGGTATACGAGTTATAAGACTGGTCCATCTACAGAAATAAAACGAGAAGAAGATTTTCGTTTTCATTTCACATGAATTCGACTATTTCGTTTCACCGAGTTTCCCATAAGCCTTGTAATTCTAAACTAAACCGCAAAATGTAGGTACGCAGTATAGTTTCAACCGGTTCACGTTTTCGTCTTTTTTTGTATTTTTTTCTCCAGAGAGCATTTACGGTGCTAACTGGCTATCTGGCACTACACGGTGTGTCCGTTTTGTTATATAATAATTCTCTCGTAAATGCGAGCGAGGGGCATGTATAATGTTATAGGTGCAAATGTTGTGGAGCAGACACTTAAATCGGTTATACATCGGGTGTGACGTAATCCTTTTTCGGGATTCTTTCCGTATGACAACGTGCGTGTGCGACGCCACTATGGCGTCCGCGGGACTGTCATAGATAAAAACCAAATACACACATACCTATATAAACGAATTATATATCGAGATTAGAACATTCAACATTTGAATGCGTTACGCGCTCGCGGACTTTTTCCCGACGTTATAATAATTTACTATTAATCGTTGTACGTTTGTACGTCTTGTCACGTGATTCGTCTGTAATATCATTGCAGCACAACGGCTAAAACGAACAAACGAGGAAAAAAAAAAAAAATAAAAAAATATCGCATCACGATTAGCGTAATAGTTATTTAAATTACTCGTCAGCCGTGTTCAATAGGAATATCACAAATATTAATAATTCTGGCATCAGCCATCGTCGGTGTGTACGTGTTGTCTGCGAATTTAATAATATGTATCTGGATCGGCGACACAGCAATCGCTATTGGACAATTGTGTGCATTTTTATTGTGACTTGGGACTTAATCATCAGCACGCCCGTCACTACGTTTACCAGAGGTAATCATTATCATCCATCACGACTGTAAATATTGAAATAATATTACGTTATTATATAGTTTACTAACATATTTTTGTTGTAAAAATCAGTTTTTAAGTAATTTAATATTACACAGCGTATAATATAAAGAGAGAAAAAAAATATATAATTTATAATATTTAATCAATTATTTATTATATATATATGGATTTTGTTTTTTGCTAATTTAAATTAAAAACATTACATTCAAACGTATGGATTAAATGTGATTTGTATGCATTTGTAAATTTGTATGTAAATATACAATTTTCTATAGTTATTTAATAAATTTTCACAGTGATGTGCTTTAAGTCTTTATAATTTTATTCGTTGATTTTGGTCAACATCTATTTCGTAATACTTATTTTATTAAAGAGTTTTGTTTAATTACAGTTTTTATGAATTCAAACTTAACTACATTAAGTATTGAGCATTATAAAGTATAATGTATTCAAAATATTGTCAGAATTATTCAAAGTATGGATTTTACTATTTTAATGCTTGAAAATGAATGAAATAATTTCACTCGTATAGCATTTTTTTGACTAATATTCTAATAAGGTATATGTACAAAACATAATATGTTTCTGTCCAAGGTTGTTATTCGTATGGTAAAATTAACATTTCCTTTCAATTTGATTAAAAAAAAATATTATATTGAACACATTTTTTCTAATACAAAAATATTTTTATTATAACAATATTTATCTTCAATATATTCTTTTGTACTGTTTAGTTATGTTCACTGAATCAGTACATTAGAATTGTGATATAATTGTATATTTTGATGTGTATCATAATTATTATTATAAAGTTCATATTATATTTTAGAAATTATAATTTCTTGATAATCAAGAATATTCGACAAGAATTTGTAATTTTCAACATATTGAGTTGTTATGTGTGTTTTAAATTTTCCTAAGCTTTGTATGTTATTAATTCCAAACATTAAATACAATTGCCTATACATAACTCCTTAAAGTTATAAATTATGTTTAATTTGCTTTTTATGTATTTATTTATATAAACTTTTAATAAAATAATGTTTACAAAACATTTATTCATGTAGTTTTAATATATTATATTCGTTGCCTAACTTTAATTTGTTTACCTTAGATCATAATTTGGTTTATCATTATGAAATATTTTACATGAATGAAACTTTTATCCTTCTTGAAATATTGAAATTTGCATATTTTTTCAAAGAATTTGACTAAGAATTATTATGTGTTAAGCTATTATATTTTGTTTAAAAGTTAAAAGTTGTTTGAGGTATACTGGTTATTTACTTAAATAAAATAAACTTTATTTTGTATCAAAATAAGATTTGGTTTTCCTCTAACGATTACAAATTATATTGTTAATACAGGTTTATTAATGATAATATATAAATATGATAATTTAGGTATGTTTTAATTTATAACTTATGATACCAGTTATGCTATTTTTTTTGAATTTTTATAGCAATAATATATAAAGGCATTAGATTAATAAAACAGTGTCTTTGGTCAAAAACACAAATTATTAATAATTATAAAATATTAATTAAACCCAAGTTATTTTGTAGTTCAATGTCTGTAATCAATAAGTTCTGAAGCTTTATTTTTTATTTTATGTAAATTATTATGTAATTTGTTTAATGTATTATGTAATAATAATTTCATATTAATTTCTACTAAGGTAATTAGGCGTTTATTACATGTCTTATAATTTTATTTTTATTTTCGTGAAAATTAAGTATTTCATAAAAGTTTATTGAAATATTTCAAAAAAGTTTTTTCCATGAGATGATAATACCTTAATATTAATTTCATAGGCTTTAATATAAATAAGTATATAGTTACACAGGAATTATAATATTATAATATTATCGTCTAAAACATATATTTTCACGCTAATTGTATAATATTTTTTTCTTGTGCATATTTAAAAATTACATTTTAATACATTTCTTTTATAGTTACTTATTAGTAATTTTTATCTAACATGTTAAATAATTTGAAGATTATTATATTCATAATAATGTTGCATTTATCGAAATATTTGTAATAACTATTGATTTTTCAATTATCAATTGAAATATGGGTTAAAAAGCGATGAATTATTAAAATTTTGCTATTTAAAACTTCGAAATGATTTATTATAAAAGTTTACTTGAATCAATCACAATATATTGATCATTATACAGCCACACAAAAAAATAATATTTTTTCGGGTCTGGAGGTCAGACCATGTTTACTGTAAGTTTTCGGGGTCGCTGAATTTGAATCCGAGGTACAATTTTATCAATTTTTTGATGTTATCTTGAATTTCTGACATTCTGGAGTTTTTTATACCTCGGATTCAGATTCAGCGACCCCGAAAATATATAATAAACATGGTCTGACCCCCGGACTCGAATTAAATTTTGTATGAGGTTTTTTGAGGTTATGTCAGAACCCTGACGTGCTGGGGTTTTTTGGACCTCGGATTCAAATTCAGGAACCCCGAAAACATATAGTAAATATGGTCTGACCTTCAGACCCGAAAAAATATTATTTTTTTGTGTGGCTGTGTTATTTATTCTAATTAAGTTTTTCCAATAAGATTAATGTTAAATGTTGAAAATTTGAATGATAGTTGCATTAAACAATGAAATAATATTACATAATTTGATTTACGAATTTATTATCTTATATTTTTAATTACATATGATGATATCATATAGACTAATGTAAAATTAAAATGTTTAATCGAAACAAAGTTTCCATTGATTTAAATCATAATTATGGTGTATGGTTTTAATACAAAAGAATAGATAAAAAGTATGATTAAATTAAAATTTATTTATTAATCGTGAAGGTCGATTAATTTTATTGTATGATAATTTTATATTACAACGTTGTCTACATTCTATATCTATGTTACTAAATACGGCTGTGTCCAGTGCCCAGATATATTTATAAACGTTATCATCTAACACTTGAAAATTTTCATTTATAATATGTCGAAATTTTTTTTTTTCTTTAAAGTGGATTTATTGCGTATAATGTTATAACTTTCTAGTCCATAATACTGCCCATCTTCATAATTTATGTTTTTTTTAAAACTTTTGTAATTATGTGGCCACCAAAGAAATTATAATTGTTATTAATACATAATAATTATGTGAACGTTTTTGAATACCCAGTATAATACTAAATAACAAGGTTGATCGAAAAATGTTTGTACATTATATTTTAGATATAATAAGTTACCTAACTATGAGTACTGTAATGTGTATCTGTGAATGCACTTGTTCTAGGAATGTAAAACATAATACAGGTAAAATGTTCGGGAAGCACTATTCTCAAATATTCCATATTATAACAAATATTACAAATAGTATATTATCGATTTTTATAAAATTATTTTGATTTCTTAATAAACTTAATATACTAAATGAATTCGATAAAACTTTTTTTATATTAATATTTTCATGAATGCAATTTTTGAATAATGTAATTTCATAAAAAAAATATTATATTTCATTATTCTCATTTTTTTCTCTTCAGCAGTTGCAATTATTCAATAACTTATTTAATCATAAATAATTTTATATTTATTTTTATTTCTTCCAGTTGACATAATAATTTAATTTATTTGATAATATTTTAAATACGAATGTAGCATACGATATAATAATAAAATTTTTAAAATCTAATAATATTAAAGCTTACTTACCTACGATTAACTCTTACTTATGATTAAGGATTTAATAACAAGTGATATACTCGCTACTCGCGCTTATCAAAGTTATTGTTTTATTTATTTATTTTTTTCTAAACAAGTAATTATTTAGGAAAAATGTTTCAAACTATGTATTGAATGCATAATATATGTACACATAGAAATATAAGATGGTTTTTTATCCACCATGGAGGGACAACTTATTTTTGTTTATTATAATTAAAAATTTAATATCGATTTGCGATTTGGACATATTTTTAATGAATGAATGAAAGAATGTCATAACGTCATGATACACATTTTTGTGTGCGCACCTTTATTCCATCGCTCAATGTAAACCATGTTATGATCGTCATATTTATGGCATTCTTTTTCGTAAAAAAAAGGTTTTTAGCATATTTATATTGAGTCTAGGATTCACGAGTGACGTGTGCCATGTTCATTATATATTTCATTCTTGTTTAAATTTTTTTTCCAGTTTAACGCAAGATCGTTGTAAATATCTATTCTTAATCAACCTAGTCGTAAATTAATACATTGTTGATATGTTATAAAATTCAGTGCAGGCAGCTTCACCAGGAAAGGTCGCTGTTAAAAAAATTTACTCACCGAAAAATGTTATTTCATTGAGCAGATATGAAATCGATTTCCATTACGTACATGAATGATCGTTTGTATTTTACTCTTTTGATTTGATGTCCATTTTTTACTTTTTCTAAATGAAATAAAATCATGAATTGTTATTAAAATAAAACAGTGTTTGCACTTCATCACTGCACACTTCTAAATACCTAATTGCTACATCATCACAGACAAACATTTTACGTGATTATTATTATATTGAGTGTTATAACTTCGTTGATAAACGATAATTGTTTATGATAATTTATGTTTGTTGGTATTGAAGTAGATATGTTTATACATTTGTATTAGCCATCCTCTGAAATAAAACTATAAATACTCACGGACTACTATCAGCTGTCATAATTCGACTGGTTAAACGTTGAACTTTCGTAATTAATTTGTTCGGATTTCGCATCTTCACTGTTGAAATGAACCAGAGCGGGGGTGTACTATGGTATAAAAAAAGAATAATCACAAGCGTGGATTAAAAAACAAAGAAAACTGCCATGATCAGTTCGCCACGCAATACTATAATATAAAAGCCATAACCGATAGTTTCCCAATGGAATTCCGGTCCTAAGCTCTCACAATACGAATCATTATATACTTTTTATTTTTATTTATTTTTTTTTATTGTTGAAGGCCGATTGCTTAGCGACGCTATTCGCTTCCACTCTGTTCGTTTTGTCTTTGTTATACATTAATGGAATATCGTGATCCCGTGCTGAGGGTGGGTGTGTACGATCAAGATAAATCATTTAACGACGGCCATGGAATACGGAAACAAATTGTTGTCACTTATAATGTCTTAAGGACGACAGATTTATTCGGAAAGATAAAGATAAAAAAAAAAAGGGAAAAGGGAGGTGGACAACGGAACGTACACAACTAAAATAATAAATACTTTAAGTTATATGCTTTCGTTTGAAAGTTACCGTTTTCAAGATAGAAATAAATAATTATATTTAAAATAATAATTAAATAAAAATAATAATTATTGTAATAATGATAATAGTTACGCGAAGCCAATAATAAATCAACAAATTAAGTTAAGTTATAATAGAGTGCTTCAAAAACCTAAAATTTTCAATTTTCAATTTTCATCATACGAACTATGATAAAATAATCTGAAATGAATCTGAAATAAATTAATCTTTGAAATGTGTGTTCATCAGGCTGTATGAAATATAAATGTACTAAGTTTGTTTTTACTTTGATGATCTAATTAAAATGTATGTACATTTGAAGTAGACAACTCTAAATAAATTAATAGTATTTACTTGAATACGTCTTGATTACTCCAATTTTAGATTCTGAACAGAGATGGAATCTATTGGTTTTACAATGATGTGTGTTTTTTTTTTTATTTTATTTTATTTTTTTATTAATTTTTTATTTTTTTATTTTTGTGTCTGACGACACCTTTTTTGGCAGTAAAAATGCTTCGATTTGCTTTGCTTATGTAGCAACTTTTCTGTAAGGAAAGTGAATCTAGTTGGTACTTTGGGGGGTCAAAAGTAAAAAATTTTCAATATTTTTTAAATGGGACGGGAAAAACCCTAAAAATATAAGGGAAAAACGGGAGTTTTTACGCAAAATCAGTTTTCGACAAAATCAAATTTTTAATTTTGATATAACTCAAAAACTAATCGATGTAAATACTTGAAATTTTCACCAAATGTTAAGATTAGCGTTCTCTATACACCGCTAAATTTTCAAAGTTAAATTTTTTTTGGCCAGCCAGAAAATCTTGAAAATTTAATACAAGGTTTCTTATAAGTTGTTCCTTAACTGATAAAAAAAAAATCTAAAATCGTAAGTCACAATTTTTTTTTATAAGTGCTAAAAGTTTCAATTTATACGAAATATGTAAAAATTGCGAAAATTTGCAAGTTATTTTGTAGATAAAAATTCATAGAATTTTTTCTGTTCATACTTAAGGTTCAAAATTTTAACACTAGGTTATCTATAAGCTACTCTTCAAAAATCTTTAAAAAAATTTCTTCCGGACTGAGAGAAAAAATTTTATGACTGTTTGAAATTTAAATATTTACGAAATTGCATAAAATAACGATTTATTCTCGAACGATTTTTAATATTTGTTATAATTCAAAAAGTATAAGTCGCAGATTTTTGAAATTTCTACCAGCTGTTAAGATTGATATTTCTTTAATGTAATATTTTTTTCAAAATATTATATTGATTTTTAAGCCACTTATAGGCATTTAAAATATTCGATTTTTTACATTTTATTTTTATAATCGGTGATAAAAAAAATTTGGCTCCTACAAAATACTTGAAAATTTAATAGAAGATTCCACAGAAGTAGTTCTTAATGTCATTCAAAAATTATTAAAATCCATAGGCACAATTTTTTTTTATAAGCGTTTGAACAGCGAATATTGACATAAAATTACATGTAAAATATAATATAATGTATAATATTCTAGACTGACAAATGATATCGGTTTTTTTAAAATGCCCTAACTCAAAAACGAAAAACCGCAACAACTTGAAATTATCATTAAATCTTTTTATTGACGTTTTCTATACATGGTTAAAATTTCAAAGTATTTTGACATATTTTGACTTATTTATAGACAATTTAAATTTTCGGTTTTTCTAAATTTTTCGTTTAAAAATAAAATATACTTATACAATATTTATAAATAACATTGTATTATATTCTAGACAAACATATCATCTCCGTTCAGAATCGTTTTTCGTATACAATGATACCTATCATTGAATTCAAATTTAACAAATCCATTATAATGACTTATCCTATGAAGAGTCGCACTTCACCCCCAAGTGTACAGCAGAGCGAGGCTCATCCGGTTCTTTTTTTTTTATTTTCTTTTTTTTTTTTAATCGCAAAAATAAAATAAAATTTATAATTTCAAAAAGATTAAAAATATAAGTGTTAAGTCAAGGCTAAAAAGAAAACGTAAAAATATAATATTGGTGTTGAAATTATGTTTTATTTGATATTTTACAAGTCATAGAAGTTTTCAAGATAAAGAATTTTGATAAATAAGCCATTATATAAGGGTGATTTAATATAATAATATTTATTTTAAATTTTTATTAACAAGATATAAAACTGATTTCATGAAAAAAATAATACAAATACTATTTGTTAAATATTTTGAAAACAATTTGAATATTTGGTTACGTTAATTATATTTTTATACATTTTAATAATAAATTGAAAAGAAATTTGTTTAATAATATGATGATTTAAATTTTATCCAAAAAAGGTGTCGTCAGACACAATAAAAAAAAAAAATTAAAAAAAAAAACACTCATCATTGTAAAACCAATAGATTCCATCACTCCGTTCAGAATCTAAAATGTTATACACATAACATTCCTCAAACTTAATGCATTTAAGCAATTTATATTTCAAAAGAAAGAGCTTGATTCACTTAGTGTTCTGAGAGTGAAACGATCAAGATCCATTCATTAAAAGAGGAGCTATGAGAATTTGAATTGCTTTAGTGAATGTGTCCTATAAGAAATGTACAGGGAATAATCGCGTTTGAGTATAACTTGAGTAAATTGGGAGTTGAGTAAATTTCAATGATTGATGACATATCTAAGTACCTTTCATTAAAAAAAAAAAAAATAAATTAATAAAATGAAGGAAATCAGTTGGATAGAACGGCCAGACGGACTTTAGTTTTCATAAATTTTTTAATATGTAAGAATATCGCATTTTACTTACTTTTTATTTTATATAGTTATATATTCCAAAACTCATCTAATGTTTTTTGTTTTGTTATTTGACTTATCATTTTATTTTCTATTAAATTTTTCAAGTTGAGAATTGATTCAAGAAGTTAATTTTTATTATTTTGATCCAATGCGAACATTTCTAATTGTTTTGTTTCGTGCAATAAAATTATAGCAACGAAATAATCTATATAATTGATATAGATTATATTCACTGACTGATAATTTTAAAATGCATGTAGGTATACGTTGTATGCATATATTTTGTACTTGTACTCATACATATTATTTCCATGATATACATGAAAAAACATCGTTTCCATTTCCACAAGGTTCCATCTTATTCAGGGAACGATGTATTTAAAAATACATTAGGTTCGCCGGGACCGTAACATTTTTTTATAAAAGTCAGGTTCCTTAATACACAGGTTTTACTGTATATACGTATATTGCTTTTTATGATATATTGTAATTAGTGATGTTTTAAATATTTTGTAGAATACTTATTATTTTATTGTTTGGTTCTACTTGAAAAATGAAGAAAATAAGGAAGAAGAGAAAAAATAAATCAAACAACTTCTAATTTAAGATTTTGTATAATTTTTATTAACACTTTTTAATGAAAATATATTTAATTGATTAAACAATAATTACATAGAACTGTGATAGTGTCACGAATCATTATAATTTAGTACATTTGTATAGTGTGTATTTTTTTTTTTGTTTAGACATAAATATTTTAATAAATACAAGATAAATTTGACCAAATTTTAAAATTCTTGAAGACTTAACAATGGTTTGTTGTTGTAAACATTTACCATTTAATAAGAGTGTATACAATAAGTACAATAAACTGAGTTGTTTTTGAAATATATTTTTAAATTGTATGACTTATCATGGATTTTTAGTGTTTTAGTTACTTACCTTCAGTATATATATATCAGAAAGGAGTCTCTCGCGAGACTCTTCGATATACGAGTATATACATGTTATGGACAGTAGGGAATATTGGGAAATGTACACATTGCTTGGGCAATTTGAACCTCGAATAGAAATATTAATAATAATTATTATTATAACGGTACAATATTTTACTAATATTTTAATATACTATAATTATAATACAGATCAAAGTATAAAATATTAGTATTATATTTTTTACTCAATTTTATATTCTTCTATCTTAGATTTATTGTTTTCCCTAATGAAATCGATAAAATTAATATAGCAATGTCGATACAAAAGACAATAATATATGAACAATTTTTGGTTTTACAATTAATCAGTCGAGTTTTGTATTTATAGAAATTTTGTATTTATTCGCACTGCAGAATTGCGACAAAGTTAGTTTTCTGGTCTTGATCCATGGTATTGTCCTTGATTTTATTCATATATCAGTTGTTTTTTTCAATTCTTTGTAGAGGAATGAGTTATTCTACATTGAGTAGATATGGGTCTTAAAAAATGGTCTTATTGATTTTTCATTCCTTCTGGTTCGATAGCTGAAAGAACCGGAAGCCATTGTATCGGCCTTGATTTTACCGCTTACATTATAGTGTTGTTTAAATGCGTAGTATCCACTTTTCATGAGTGCACGCTATTTGACCAAACCGAAGCTGCATATTTCAGTGTGGAATACACTGACGCAATTGTTGCTCATATCAAAGTTGTTGCATTTCTCCCTTCTCACTATCCGGTTCCAGCTAGTTTCTGAACTAGGTTAATTTTTTTTCTAAGTTTTTTCTGTTATTTTTTCAAAGTGGTTCCTTAATAATAATGATTGATCCAATGTCACTGAAATATTTTAGTTTGAAGTTCTGATTTAATTTTACTCTCTTAAACTAAACATAGAGTTTCCTGTTTGTTTCTATATGATTTAAATTAAATCCTCCTATCTTATCTGGATTCAATCTTAATTTCCATTTGTAAAAGTATCTTTCCAAGATGTTGAGGTAATTTATTAGGTTTTTTTTCACCTTCTTCCGTATCCTAGTTCCTATCAAAAATCTTAATAATAAATTATGCTTGCATTGTGAGCATAAGTATTAAAATAATCTACATAAAATTACGTGCCTTTATCACTAGAGTTCACGGTTTTCCAGTGGCTGTTTTGCGCGGGAATCGCATTATTCTTACCGAATAATTAGTTAAAATGACATCAGCATTTTTGTAAATAAATAAATTTATATTTGTTTATTGTCAGAAAAAATAATTTTCTAAATTATTATTTTAAAAGTAAAAATGAATATTTTCATATTTACAAAGTATTCATGGTTAATATATATATATATATTTTTCAAACAATTGTATTTTGAAGCGAAACACACATATAATAATATCAAGTTACTTGAAACTTTTTGAAAATTTGAATAATATTTTGTTTATTATTATCAAGAACAATATGTGGAATAATCGAATGGAGTAATGTGTAACTTAAAAATATCTATATTTTTTGTCTATTGTTTATGAATTTTACCTAATTAATGTTTGTCTAAAAAATGTTAAAACTTCAGTAGTATAGTCTATATATTATGATACTGTATACTTACAGTTAACCAAATGTATAAAATGAAATTAATACAATTTTAATCATTAGTTTTTTGCGAATCGATTGTCTGAGATGGGAACTCGTTTATTAAATTGAATGTCAAAAATCAATTTTAAAATTGATTAAAAAAAAAAAAAAAAAAAAACCATTCAAATGTTTGATTTAATCATAATTATTTGTTGCAATATTAAGCATTGTGCCACAACAAGCCACTTATAGGAAATGGAAGCTCTAAAAAACATTTCGTTTTAGCCATGTTTCGGACTGATGTAAAACAACTATACTGTTATTGTGACGAATCTAAGTATAATATTTCCATACTCTCATAAAGATTTTTGTATAAGTCATCATAACAGTAAAATTGTAATGTAACTAAATATAATTCCTTTACAAGATCTTTAGAAATGAGGTTTCAATTTCATACTTCTAGTTAAAAAAAAATTTGGCGTCTTATTATAAATTCATTTTTAATACAAATAGATCCATATTTAAATACCTATGTATATATATTTTTCTTCATAGTCAATAATTGTTGTTGCTCTTTACAATTAGCGAAAAACCATGGGCTTAAAAGTTCGATGAAGTATTGCTATAAATCTTTACGTTGTTGTTATACATGTTAGAATTAAACGCTCCAAGCTGGGTAAATTTTGTTCAATATTTTAAAATAAATTGTTACATTTTAATCAATTAATATCGGTTGAACACAATAATTGGCCTCATGTTCGTATTATGAAACCAAAGCCAATGCAATATACTCGTACGATTAACCTTTAATAGCAATAAAATTAAACGTTACTGAATTGCGTAGGTATATAATAATTACTATGGAGCTTTTTGATCTTGATAAAATAATGTAATACAACGTTCAAACGAATTATAAAACCGTCTGAACAAACCTCTTTGATTATTAATGATTGTGATTTAATAAACGAAGATAAAGAAAATCACGCATAAGTTTCATACGAGATAATCGTTTTAGTTCATCGCTAAAACGCGTATTTATTATAATATTGTCTAATTAATATTAACCATATACACTGAACATATTATTATTAATTTAAATCACTAATTAGCGGTTTACTTTAAAAAAAAGTTGTAAAACAGTTAAATAAAAATATTTTAATTTATGAAAATACAATGGAGATTTTACGGTTAATCCGTGCGATCTCATTAATAGCTATACAAATTATTGCACCCCTGGAATATTGAGTTGTAATTAAATATGTGGACCTATTTAATATTTATTTTTGTGTTTTATGATCGCAGATGACTGTTACTTGCCACCAGATGATGGTAGTTGTGGAATCAATCAATTAACCTTAAAAGTAAAATACTACTTTGACATGAATAATGACGATTGCACAGAGTTTATTTACTACGGCTGCGGCGGCAACGGCAATCGATTCGATTCGTTCGACGAATGTGAAAACTCATGTTTATTAAATTACTATTTTTAAAATAAGTTGTCTTCGATTAAAGATAATAATATTATTACGCGTGACTGATGCTGTATAAGCGTTGACCTATCTTACGCTAGAGCGATAGTAATTACTACTATGTTATTTAATTGGGACATTTAATAGGGTGCAATAATCATAATAGTATAATAAACAATAAATAAAAAAAATATTAAGAACCGTTCAAAATGGCAATTTCTTGCGGCAAAATCCGTAAAGAAAATATTTTTACTACTTGAACAAAAATAGGCCATACAAATTTCATATATTTTTACCTTTACAATCATCAGAAATAGTCAATCTGCCAACAATGTAATGCACCACTGAAAATCAAATACCTTGAGGGAGTGCTAAATAAATGCTATATATAATTTTTACTTGCATATTATTAAATCAACTTATCTAAAATTTTCGGTTACCAATTTTAATTATTGAAAAATTATTCTCAATAATTATAATAATAAAAAAAAAATCATACAGCTGAAAAACCAAACACATTAAAGTTTAAAGTTAACTGAAATTTTAATTTTGTTATTCAAATATAGGAATCTTACGACATGTACATAGACGTTCGAAAATTTCATAGTAATCCTTTTGTACGTTATATTTGATTATAAGACCTTCGATGACGTACACTATGACACTTGTATTTACGTTTTTCGCATCAAAATATATTTATCAGACTGTGAAATTATATTTTGGAGAACATTTGAGATTTCCTAGACACCCATACTTCTCCCTTAACCCAGAAATAATCTATATCTTATAATACCTTATTATAATATGTGAAAACATTATAAACAAAAAAAAAATATATGAATAGTGAACATTATACGAATCATTCAGTTGATCTTAAATAAATATCAACTAACAATCATAGTTATTATTTTAATTACAAATATTATGAAAAATATTTGATTTTATCATGCATTTGTGGGTTAAAAAAAAAAAAAAAAAATGTAGTTTATCACTATATGATCATTATCTTGAAGTATTTAATTTAAGAATTAATTGATTGTTGGAAGTGTTATATTGACAGTCATTAAAATAAATGCAATAAAAATTAGTATAAACCTATTACATTAACGGTGACGAATAAACGTTATGGTCTCGTTAAATGCTTTTTTTAGGCTGTCATTAATTTATAAAATAAATTATGCACATACATTTTATACCACTGTACACTATAATATACAGCTTTATTAACTTTTTTTAATAAATTAATTTATTATAATTGAACGATAATTAGGATTTGATAGGTTATTTATTATATACATTATATTCACTAAAATCTGCGACATATTATTAATGTTGACATATTCAAAAAATAACAAAACATGTCAAAGTAGATTTAATTTTTAATATTAATATTAAGTATAACGCTTTTAATTCTATGATTGATGAATATATTTTTTATGAAGTATTCAATAAAACATTGTTATGCAATATTATATTCATTTATTATACACACATATATTACCATATATTATATGTAATTGTATTCAATAGTATTTATATTTGTTAAGTATTTTTTTTTATTTTTGATAAAAATGTAATCTTAAATATTTTTATAATCTATGAAAATCGATAATTTGTCTAAGAATATTTGTATGAATATTTAATAAGTTCATTGTGTAATTGTATATTATTATTAAGGGTCAGTTGTTTGAATTTATATTAGTATTAGATAAATATTGGTTGGTTGATTATTCCGAAACGTTTAAATAAGTTTTTTATCAGATGGTTTTACATTTCATAATAAAATTAATTTGTGAACTCATGAGAACTGTAAAAAATAAGAATTTGTAAAGAAATTTAAAATTATTTTATGATTAGTAAGATATTTAATAGAACCTATTAACATTTCATCGAAATCCAATTTATCTTTATATTACTTATATACTTATATAAGTAACATAATAATACGTATTAAGTGAAAAATATCATAGCATGTTCCGTAACAATCTAAATATTTCCGTGATATCTATATATTACGGACAATTTTGAAATCGTATTTTTTGAATTAGTGATATATGGACCTATTTAAAATTACTCCACATCAGTCAGAGTGTTATTAAGCTATCATATTACAAAGTCAATAATTGTTATCATTTACAATGTTACGTATTATACAATCCATTAGATAGATATTAGTAGAGATGTGAGTTTGTATTATACAGTGGTATAAAACTGTATTATACAAGGTATTATACACATGGTATAAAATTATTTTATACAGACGGTATAAAAAAAAAAATAAGGTTTTAAGTTAAATTAATTTAGTTATTACCACAATTAAAGATACTTAGATATAAAATTATTATTTATAATTATCATTTATTAATTATTATCGTAACATGTTTTCCCATTGAGTAGGGAAGTACTCATTCTAAAAATATCCTTAGCGTCGTAGTTTTATCCTTATCGAATTAAATTCAAATTATTAAATTAATTCTTGTATTATGTGTTTTTTAAATGTTTTCTGACCTTCTAGTCATATTTAAATTATTCATTTTTTAAAATGATTCGTATTTCATAATTAATAATAGGTTTATGACCTCTGTTAAATTTCCAATAATTTGAGGTACTACAAGGTTCTATACGGTTTAATACTGGTATAATACCGGTATAATATGGTATTATACAACAACAAAATAAAATACGGTATTTTAACATCTCTAGATATTAGCTACTATGAAAGATTATATTATTATTGGTTTGTATACCTTTCAATTCATATGTATAGATATATTGTATGTTACGTTAACAGTTATTTAATTTGTATTTGTAATAAAATAGTCGTAGAAATTAAAAATAATTCTATGTAAAAATAATTCATTAAATTATATTAATTTGTAATTTTGACTGAATTAAATTGTTTTAGAAGTTGTATAATAATTATACTTGTGTATAATTAATGAACATGTGATGACCATTTTTTTTTGTCTTAAAATAAGTTTTGCTTTTATTTCTGTTGTTTGTAAAATTGTCTTATTCGTTGTTACTGCTGTCCATACCGGTCATTCATGTACCAAGTATAAACAAGATTTCTTATTATTCTCATATCGACTTTAAAAGAGAAAATAAGCTAAGCAACATAGTGAACACGTATGGTTGTTAACCGAAAGTTAAAGCATTTTATCGTACATGATTTAGGGTTCATTTGACTATTAATGAGATATTTAATTTACATACCATAATTCGTTAAAGTGATACTAATGAATATTGTGTTTACCAAACGATAGCTTTTGGTTTTTATTTTATCCACTTTTTATAATCTTAATAATATTAAAATATTTGATACGATAGAAGTTGTTTTATGGATTTTTCTACCATCTCGTTAAATTAAAGTTATTATATACAATTATAAATTCACTTTTTTTTAAAATATACTTATTTTGACTATAATGAAATGTATAAAATGTTCTATGGATAGTTTAATATTGTGACTAATATTCCATAAAAGTATTTTAGGAATATTTTAAAATGCACTCTTATGGTAGCACGTCTGATTATATGATTGAGATTGACGATAAAGATGGAGATTATGTTGCAAAGGAATCAAGACAAATTTAAGATGAAACAACTTAAGACGAGACAATTTAAGAAGAATCCCTATAATAATATGCCATAATATTATTAGATGTTATTGTTAACCTTGAAATAACTATCGCTAGTATGAACTATGTCATTATTTACTTAAGTTTTGATTTATTATAAAACTAGCTGACCTGGTGAACTTCGTACCATCTAACAGTCAATGAATGTAGTAATATATTTTAACCGAAGTTAATTTATGATTTTAATTAGCGTAATAAAATGTATACCAAAATTGTGTTAAGCTCAATAGTTTATTAAAATAATATATCTAAAAAAGAATCGGATGGGCCTCACTCTGCTGTACAGTTGGGGGTGGAGTGCACCTCGTTTATAGGATAGGTCATTATTACAATGGATTTGTTAAATTTGAATGCAATGATAGATATCATTGTATACGAATAACGATTCTGAACGGAGTTAATATGTTTGTCTAGGATATAATACATTGTTATTTATAAATATTGTAAAAAGTATATTTTATTTTGAAACGATAAATATATTTTTCAATTAGGATGAGTTGGCAGTTACATACAACGACATAGTTTGTCAGTCTAGAATATTATACATTATATTATATTTTACATGTAATTTTATGTCAATATTCGCTGTTCAAACGCTTATAAAAAAAATTGTGCCTATGGATTTTAATAATTTTTTAATGACAATAAGAACTACTTCTGTGGAATCTTCTATTCAATTTTCAAGTATTTTGTCACCGTAGTAATTATCACCGATTATAAAAAAAAAATGTAAAAAAATCGAATATTTTAAATGCCTATAAGTGGCTTAAAAATTTATATAATATTTTGAAAAAGATTTGACAAGAGAAATGCCAATATAAACAACTGATAAAATTTTCAAGTTTCTACAACTTTTACTTTTTGGATAAAAACAAATAGCAAAAATCGTTTGAGGCTAAACCGTTATTTAACGTGGTTTTGTAAAAATTTAAATTTCAAACACTCATAAAATTTTTTTGTCTGAATCCGGTAGAGTTTTTTTTACAGATATTTGAAGAAAAACTAATGAAAAACCTTGTACCAAATTTTCAAAACTTAGTTTTGAAAGAAAACAATTTTACGAATTTTCAACCATAAAATTATTTGCAAATTTTCGCAATTTTTACATATTTCGTATAAATTGGAACATTGAGTACTTATAAAAAAAAATTGTGACATACGATTTTAGATTTTTATTTTATCAGTTAAGGAACAACTTATAAGAAACCTAGTTTTAAATTTTCAAGATTTTCTGGCCGGCCAAAAAATTTTTATCGTTATTTTAAAAAAAAAATTTTTAAAAAAATTGAAAATTTCAACTGTCTATAAATAACTCAATAAAGTCAAAATACTTTGAAAATTTAACGGTGTATAGAGAACGCTAATCTTAACATTTGGTGAAAATTTCAAGTATTTACACCGATTAGTTTTTGAGTTATAGCAAAATAAAAAATTTGATTTTGTCGAAAACTGGTTTTGCGTAAACACTCCCGGTTTTTCCCCTAATTTTTTAGGGTTTTTCCCGTCGCATACTTTTAACCCCCCTAAGTATCAACTAGATTCACTTTCCTTTCAGAAAAGTTGCTACATAAGGAAATCTAAGCATTTTTACTGCCCCAAATCGTGTCGACAGACACAAAAAAAAAAAAAAATAAATAAAAAAAAACACACATCATTGTAAAATCAATACATTCTTCACTCCGTTCAGAATCTAAAAAAATAAAAATTTAATAAAGCTACAAAAATCAAGTATTTCAATGATGGGGCACATCCTCTGATCAAACTATGTATTTTGCTGTATGGGTTACACTTGGGTTCATTCTCTTCAATGAAGCACCTTGATTACAATGCACGGAGTATAATTCGGTGTTTTCAGTTATTGTAAAGTCATCTCTTATACAGAGATTAAAAAAAAAACGATGAGTGTCGTTTTTGGTGGAAAATATAGTCGATCTTGAAAATTATTTTCAGTAAAATAGACATGTTCACTATTTTATAAGTGCACATTGAAATATGGCACATTCGCGTTTTTTCTGTTATTATAGCAGCAACAAAAAACAAAACTCCAACTACCAGTTTAAGTTTTATCAAGTGTACTGATGCTTCACTTTACTTTTTTACACGACAAGTTAACCTATTTTCTTCTCCAAGGTCTAATCTATCTCTGTACTAAATTCCATTACAATTGGTCCAGCCGTTCTTGAATTATAAATGGTGTAAATAACCCGACTTTGTTTTATTTACATAATATGTTGTTTAGGTTATTTTGTCTCCTACTAATGGACACATTGTGTGACATAATAATAGTTATCTACATACGATTTTATTTTCAACCGTTTACATAAATGTTGTTTGTATATAAAAAAATCATTCAAAACGACTGGACCTTAAGGAATGAACTTGTTTTGTTTTGAACTAACTGTCTCTGTATATAATGCGAAAGATAAGGCTGACGTTTTCGAAAAATGATTGAAACAACAACGGAAATCAATCATGTCTCGTTTTCGAAATGATAAAATTATATTCAGGAAGAAGGGGGAAAAATGAAAAATAATAATCATTTTTATGGCTGTAGATTTATGAGGAAACACGTCATGTAGTGTGGAGTGATAAAACTGTTTGACTGGAACAGTATCAAGCAGATGGCAAGATCATTCCATTTATATATATACTCACACATTTTTTTTCTTCACTTCTCTCTTACTTGTGGCACTACATCATCACCAGCATTTACCCACTTGTGATTGATGACTTGCGGTTTTTGCGAAATATTATTCGTTTTAAAAATAAAATATATTCATCCGTGCTCGCTGACAGCTCCGAGTGTATACGTGCTCAAAGACAAGGCTTATCGTTCCTTCTTGTATACGTGTGCAGACATCCAAATGATAATACGTGTAACAATGAACGGCGCGGAATCGAAATCTACTTAGCGTGTTAGAGATAAAGTGAAAATAAAAATAGTTTTTGAAGCATATATACATAAAGGTATATATGCTTCAAAAACTATTTTTATTTTCACTTTATCTCTAACATGCTAAAATAATAATAAAAATAATAATAATAATCGGTAATAAATGATTATTATTTTATCGGTTTTAGTTTTGTTAGTATAAAATATCGTTTTAGTTTAAATTCGAAAAACATACTGTAATATTGATTTCGTATTAAAATTTTACTAACCGTTTACAGACAAATCTATATTTTTGTACTTGGTATACTGTTGCCATATTATTATATCAAGGATTATTTTTAACGAACCATCTGAAAGATTTCAAGTTTTAAATGTTTTTAACTTGCAATGACCCAGTTACTATATTTATTAAAAAAGTTAATGTACAATATTTAATTACCGCCAGCGTTATATTGTATAATTTTTGGAAGAATTATACAAGAATTCTGAATGGTAGTAATGTATTATTATTTTAGTATTATTAAGACTTTAGTTACCTACTAAGATTAGACTTTGTTCATGTAATACTTTTTTTTTTATCTATAAAGTGCATTTAATTTTTCAGTTGCACAAAAATAGTAAATTAATTTTGTTTTACATTGTTTTGTGGAAGCATTATGATAAATTAATGTGTTATGATAATGGAATGTAGTAAATAGTCTGTTGAAATTTGTATAATATATTCAAGTTTCATAATTAATAATATGGAGTAAAATACGAGTAAAATTACCTCTTTTAACTGAAAAATTATTTTTAATTGAGTATAACAAATTTATGTGGTATGGTTTATAGCTCAATATAAATCACTAAAAACTAATAAATTAAGTTACAATATTTATTAATTTTTAAATGAATTACTTAAATAGATCATTAGTCAACAAATTACAACAAAAAAACTGAGATAAAATTATGCGATTATACCATATACAGATTTTAGAGTGAAAGTTAAAATTCATAGTTTAGATTGGTTAAGTTGTAATACTTGAACATTTTTTATAATGAATTGTCTTTTTGATACATTAATACATCAATAATTCTGAAGCAAAACTATAAGAAATAAGCCAAAGTTTAGAAGTTATTTTACTGAACTATGACGGACTTTATGAAACTGTAAGCATAAGAAGGAACATTAGGTTAATGCATAAATGTTTTGCTTTAGAATATAATGTGTGGCAGTAGAGTAGAATCAAGTTATCATTTAAACTATACACTATAAGTTTTTATCGATTTTCATTGATTTTAAACAAATGTTCATAAATATATATATTTACGTATAATCAAAGTTTATATTTTTCGCTTTATAATTGTTAGTTTTGAGATTTAATGCATACTAGATAATTAAAAAAAATTCTAAAAGACAATCAATACTCTGATTATGCGGATGTTCGTTATGTCATGATCTCGTTATGCGTTTGACCGGTCGTCATCAGTGTGTGACATGTGATTTTTGTATGTGATCGAAGTATTTATTTTACGTTCTATATCATGGATAATAACCGTAAAAGTGTACCATATACGACGTAAGTTTTACTCGTATCGATCATGTGTCCGACGACGATTCTTAAGTTTTGATTGTAGTACGTCTTATTATTTTTGTCTAAAAATGATTCCGAATGATTGGCCTTCGATGAGTTTAAAAAATATCACAATTCATACATGTATATAATTGTATGAAAACGATTTTATCGGATGCATCCGAAAATATAGTTATATTACCACTCTAAATCTTAACAAAAGTAATTGTGTAGAATTGTAGAAAATGGTTTGTTGAATTAATTAATGGCATAGACAAAGTTTTGTTCCCGTAGTGTTTAATGTTATAAATTTGGTCAGTGAAAATATTATGAAATCCATGCAAAAGTTTTAAAATTTTAATGATCGCTTTTAGTTTATCATAATAATTTTTTTATTTTTTATTTTTTTGAGTAATTACTCGTATACTCATATACAAATAAATTTTGTTCATAACTGGTTTAACTTTACTTATTTTGTTTATGATTCAACACTAAATTTGATAATGTTGATTAATATATTTGTTGTTGGGTGAAACATCGAATGTATTGTTTGATTTTAATATTACATTTGAAACGCTCTGGTTACTTCTTACAATATTGACTATTTGTTTATAAACTCTTAAGATAACTGTACATTTCAGTTTTATTTCAAAATAATTATAATTATAATGAATATATCGAACTGAATGTTGTTATTTTAAGGAGTTGAAATAAATTAAAACCATACGATCAAAGTAGAAACATGTAAAAATCAATTATACTACCAAATTTTATTGACATATGTGATTTATGGTACTATTAGTATAAACGTATGCAAACGTACATGTATCGAATTCAGCGAAATCCATTAGATTTGAATCTTTCCAAAGTCATAGTGTCGTCTAATTTTTTAAAATTGCGTTTTGACGATGACATTATGATGTGTCATTTTGCTTAATAGTAATAAAAGACAGGTTGTTTTTTTTTTTTTTAATTGTTTCTTTATGCTCTTACATACTTGGTTCCACTTTACATGACTATAACTAATTTCTGATCATGTCCAAACTAGGGACATTTTACAACAGTTATGTATGTTGAGTTGTGCGCGTTTCGTCGAACACTGTGTGCTCTTTACTTGTGACTTTTAAACGAACATTTTTTGGTTATATAATTTTTCAAATATTCACCTTAACACTGTAAGCTACTTCATTGGACAATTTTTCTGAAGGTAAGTTTCGAAATGTCAATATGTTGGTAAACGTTTACCTTATATCCATGTGCAATAATTATAATAATATGTGTAAGTAATCGTGGTATACGTTTAATATCAATTATACTTTAATAATTAATTAATAATCAATAATCAATTAATACCTTGTTTTAAAGGAATGTTTCAATCAACGTAAATTGTCAAGTAATAAAATATGTAGAGGATATTATAGTTCTAAATTCAATGTTTACGTACATGAAAATATTTATAAATATATTGAAAATATTGAATTATGAATATAAACATGTTCAACTGAATAAGGATTTTTTTTATCAAGAACTTATTTCAAAAATTAATTTTTAAAGAATTTATTTACTTTGATATAATTCAAAAACGTACTTTATCGTATAATAGTTTGCCAATAATTTTTTTGTTTGAATGGACACGATGTATTTATTTATTTTTCGTAAATATATTTTTACACTTATGAAACCTATAAAACATTATTATTATTGTAATGTTACAGCATTTAATTTGAGTTCCTTAATCTTGTTTAAAAATGTAATTTTAATATTTTATATAGAAAAAATATGCAATCAAATTAAATGTTATTTCGCTAAAAATAAATAGTTAAGCTTATATTAAAATTTAAGTATACACATAGATAAGAAGAATGTTTAATACGATAATATTGATATTAGTTAATTTGTATATTGATTGTATTATATTCTAATGAAAACATTTTCAATCAGATTATAAAGTTATATTTTTTATAAAAAATATTTTTTTAATTAACAAAGAAGTAATACTCGTATAATGTAGTTTTAGTAATTTGTTTGTCGTGGATTAATACTCAGATGTTGAATATTACTTTAATAATTAAAATATTGCTTTAAAAAAAAAATATTTTTTATTATTAATCGTCTCATAAAAAGTTTTAAATTACAGTTACACTTAGTGGAAAAAATGTTTCATGTAAGCTGACTGAAGTGTTGGATAAAACCAAGTCAAAGTAATGAATATAAAATAAAATCATGAATAACTGATTATTTTGTAAATAAAAAATAATATTTTATTATAAATAGTTTTAGTTGGAATAAGAAAAAATAATAATTTTAAATAGTTTAATAACTAATAATTATTAATTATTAATGAATAATATTGAATTGTTGTATAATGAAATGATTATAACAATATTATGATATATTTATAAAAATAACAATAATTTTAATAACAATGATCATTTCGATCATGACCAGTAATAATAATTATAATAGACAATAATTGTTTTTATTTTTTGCTTTCTATTAGTGCTCTTGATTTGATGTGGGTAATACCCGGGTACCCGTTTATCCTGGTAATACCTGATCTTGTGGATAGTCAACGATTTCGGGTAGTGGGTACTAGTGCTCTTGATACCTGGGTACCCGGGTAACCGGGTTTTACGGGTATTACCCGATTTACAAAATTTTGGGTACCCGTTATGATTTGTATACTTATTACTAGAGCTGGGATTTGTATGTAAATACATATTTTTTTTAAAACATGATACATTAATTAACTATTGTAAATGATAAATTCGTTTCACATGATTTACAATAAATTAAGAAATATTTTACATATTTTTACATATTCCGTAAATTTTTACAACAATTCTAACATGTATTTATAATTCGATAATAGTAAAAGTGTATATAAGAATATGAAAGTATTAATAACTAGATTTTAGTTTATCTTATCTGTTTCTGTTCGATAACCATAGCTTAATGATCTTAGGTATGTTAAGGTATGTTTATCTTAGATTATATTTTTATAGATAATTTTTATATTTTCTTAGATATTTTTTATTTGAATAATTAGGACCGTGAAGTTAGCATTACAATATTAGCAGAACTTTTCAAAAACCTTCCAACAATGATTAGGTAGACTTGATGATCATTGTTTGAAACTTGTTGGAATTTGTTGGACCCCCAATTTTGAATTATCCCATGATACATTTTGTACTGCCAACTTCACACCTAGCATTACATTTTTAATTAAACTCTTCAAAAACCTTGCAACAATGATTAGATAGACTTGTTGGACATTGTTGGAAACTTGTTGGAATTTGTTGGACCCACAATTTTGAATTATCCATGATACATTTTGTACTGCCAACTTCACATGTAGCATTACATTTTTAATTAAACTTTTTAAAAACCCCCTAACAATGTTCAAATAGACTTGTTGGACATTGTTGGATACTTGTTGAAATTTGTTGAAACACGCATTATTCTTCATTTAAAAAAAAGTTTTTCATTTTTTAGCCAGTCCAGGAAGAAACTAAAAAATAAAATAAAGTCGCGTGATTCGTAAAAATTAAAGTATTATTATATTCTTCTATAAGATTTTTGAATATTAATTAAAATTATATAAATAACCTTTTTTAAATAATAACTGTATTAAATACAAACAACTCTCTATGTGTATCAATTTTTTTTTTTTTTATAATTTAATTATGATACCTATGGCTTAATTTATAATATTAAATATAGATAAAAGCTTAGCTAAACCATTTACGTATATCAAAAACCATCGGGTACCCGAAAATGTTGGGTAATGGGTACCCACTACCCGAAAACATTGACTACCCACAAAATCGGGTATTACCCGGATAAACGGGTGCCCGGGTATTACCCACATCAAATAAAGAGCACTAGTGGGTACCCATTACCCAACAACATTTTGGGGTACCCGATAGTTTTTAATATACGTACACGGTTTAGCTAAATTTTAACTTCTAAGAGGTAATCAGTATTAAATCATACATTACACAACTATTTAAATAAAAATTATTAAAATATTTCTTCTTTCAAATTAACGAAATTACGTTTTAAAAATAAATTGTTTAGTATTTTATGTGAGTGCTATTAGTGATATTATATTTTAATAATTATTTTTTTTACGTATAATTTCGAATAACATGTTAAAAGCTATTATAAAGCCTATACTGTGGAACCTCGATAAGTCGAACCTCGATAAGTCGAAAACCTTGATAAGTCGAAAAAAAATTCTGTCCCCTTGCGAAAACCTCGATTACTCGAAAAAAAAACTATAGATAACTCGAACATTCTGTGCTCCGAATATGACGGATAATGACAGATAATTTTATTATCGAAAATACTGATACGGATGACAGAGAATGAGCGATGATAGCAAGTCGTTATGGAATCGTGGAAGAAACCTTTGACGATTTTGTTAAAATCGACAATGACGTTGCCGTTTCAGGTATTCTAACAGACAACGATATAACTGACTCCGTACGTGGCACTGAAGATGTTGATGACATCAAAGAAGCATCATCTGAGCCTGTGCACCGAGTTTCAATGAAGCAAGCAACAGAAGCCCTCATATTGTTAAGGACATTTACCGAACAGTTAAGTAATGTGGACGATAAGGTGTACTCTGCTTTAAATGTAGTAGAAAATACAATTGATAATAGCAAATCTCAAATTTTAAGTCAAAGCAAAATAACAAATTATTTATCATAAAGTTAGCTATAATAAGTTAGTATAATCACATTTTTTTACTTTGTAATATACATATATACATACATCATAATTAAAAACTTTAACAACATTTTTAAAACTCTTTAAGTCGAATTTTTTTTCTAAAACCTTGGTAACTCGAAAACCTTAGTAAGTCGAAAACCTTGATAAGTCGAAAAAATTGCATTTCCCTTGAATTTCGACTTATCGAGGTTCCACTGTATTTAAGTCTCGCTGATAACGGATATTGTGTTCTTATTCGTTACTTTCTATGTATATGTGTAGCTACGCAGATAATAATAAGTAATGGCTGTAAGACATAAGCGCCAAAGGTACAAAAATGACCTATCATTTGCGCCAAAATCTGTAGGATATAAGCGCTAATCTAATATTGTATACCTGCTATACCCAACATATGACATAAGCGCTAAAGGTGCAAAAATTACATATCATATGCGCCAATATTAATATTTTATATAAGTATTAAGTAGGTAGTTATTTAAAAATTTCTATATCTTATAAAAATTATATTATTTTAATATTATTATGTTGATAATAAATTATAATATAATATAAAGTTTAATGTATAGCTGTGGAAGATATTTACATTTAACTTACTGTCTACTACCAAGAAAAACATCAAATTGCTACGAATCTATGTGGAAATACATACAAAAATTGTGTGAAAACTATAATTTAGAATTTTCTCCAAAAACTCTCTTAGTTGATTTTGAAAAAGCAGCACATGATGGATTTTTAGTAGTTTTTTCAAACTCAAAAATACAATGTTGTAAATTTCATTTAGGGCAATCGTGGTTTTGGAAAATTCAAAGCTTGGGTCTTCGAAATGAATGAATGAAATGAACTATATAATTTTATACAAAGTTTAATTTAATATCTGTTATTTAATTTCTATTAACCGTGGCTCACAGGTACCTAGGATTTTGGCGCTTTTGTACGATACAACTTATTTTTCTTATCCCATTTTGGCGCTTTTGTACGATACCACTTTTTTTTTCTTATCTTATTTTGGCGCTGATGTCTTCCGCCGTAAGTAATCACAATCAGCGGTGTACATACGGGGAAGGAGGTCGGATTCAAACCTACCCTCAAATCCAAAAAAAATAAAAAATTGTGATATAATTGATGATAACAACTAGACAAATATTATAATAATTAAATAGTTATATATATATAGGTGTTTGAAAAGTTTTGTTAACTATGCTGTATGCTGTTTTTACATTTTTTATCTACTAATTTATTTTTATGTAAAAATAAACTGTAAATTGTTAAAAAAAGTTGTATAAAATAATATCTATAGCAGTTATTCATCTGTTCAACGAAAAAAAAAAAGAAAACGAAATTATGGGTTTCGTTATAATCGTTTACTAATGAGTATACAAACCATAACGGGTACCCAATCCATTACGGATATCCGAAATTTTGTAAATCGGGTAATACCCATAAAACCCGGATACCCGGGTACTACTTTCTATGTTATAATTGATAATTTATATTTGTCCATAATAGTGATGGGAATAATTGAATGAAATAATCGAATCAATTCGCTTATTTTAAAAATCATTCGAATAATAAAATAATCGAATGAATCATTCGAATGATATAATAATCGAATGGATCATTCGAATGATAAAATAATCGAATGAATTAATCGAATAAAACATTCATATTATGATAAAAATTAGTAGGGAAATCATGATAAAATAAACATGTCATGGTAAAAATAATCGAATACTTTATTAATCTCACTTTTACTTTTCTTACTCGTATATTACTGACTACTGGATTGTATAATAAGTAGTGATGGGAATAATCGAATGATTAATAAATTATATATTTTATAATTTAATGCATTTTTCAATTGAACGTTAAAATAATTTAATGGTTTTTTATTTATCTTACTACTTATATACTACTGATTAGCGACTATTTTATAGTTATCGATTAAAAAACTTATATTCTGATGAAACGTAAGTAACGGGAACACAAATATTTTAATTGTAGCGTATAAAATTCATGAAATTAATTTTTGTTATTTCTAAAAGAAAATATTTGACACTACATATATTTTTATGAACTGTTTTATATTTATGATATTTATTTTATATTATGATTATTTTATATTTTATAATTTAATATTTATAGTAAATATTTCTTCTTTTTTATATTTTTATTCTTAACTTAGACATATGATATAGATAATTCATGGATGATATATTTAAAAGATTATAAAAACATAGTTGATACTACTTTAACTGAATGTTACCTAATTGTATTATATTATTCATATACACTATACTAATGACTATAAAGTACTCACAATCAGTTTACTATAGTAAACTGATAGTAAGATAAGAAAAACCATTCGATTATTTTATCATTCGAATGATAAATCCATTCGATTATTTTATCATTGGAGTGAAAAAACTTTTCGATTATTGTATCATTCGAGTGAAAAATTAATTCGAATGATTCATTCCATTACAAAATTTATCGATTACTAATCATTCGATTATTAAAATCATTCGATTATTCCCATCACTAGTCTATAATATGCTCAAATAAATAGTTGAAATATTGGAAAAATTATTATAAAGTGTCGATGTCGAATAAACTACAATAGTTTTAGAATGCAATCAAACCGTGAATAACTTTGACTGCTTAAAATTTTCAACTAATATTACTAGTGAATAGTGAATACCGAATTACCTTTACCATTTTATATAGGCATTTATTTATAATAATAACAATAATGTTAATGACTTACTTTCCAATACCACGTTATATGTTATAAATACGGAACATATAGATTTTATTAAGTTGAATTTAAAGTTTTGTACGAAACATTCGAATAAATACAATTATGTAGAATAATCAAACTGTATAATTGAATCGTTATTACGAATAATCAAATAATGAATATATCATAATGAATACATTGCTTAGATTAATGAATAACCGTAAAAATTAATACGACGAATAAAAAAAATCAAGAATTATCAAATGATAAATAAATGAATAAAAAATTATGTTTTATTTGAACAATGCTCAATTCTGAGTTATTGTTTGATCGATAAAACTATAAAAACTAATACAACTGAATAAATGTAATAATTTAATCGAGTTGACGATGTACATTAAAATGCGTTGGAAGATAATTATGATTAACCAAATAAAATCGATAAAATAAACTATCTATCTAACCTTGTGTCACTATGCACAGTTAATAAGTTCATGCTATTATTATTTTAGAGTAGGTAATATATAATTTAGTAGATAATGCAATCAAAAAAAAAAAAAAAACTAAAAAAACTACACCATCTTATCAACATGTTAGAAGTTCATTTATGGTATAGTATGTATACGTGGCACGGGTCGTAAGAATGCTTTACGTATTATATTTTATTTACTTCGTGCATGTTAACCTGTTCTACTCCACTACACTGAACGTCAAACGAGGTTTTAACAATATTATTGGTCATTATCCTATCCATTGCAGTCCTACTGCAGTTTTTGAATAAGGGTAAAGCGAATTTTTAAAGATGGTTTAGTATCGCTCGTTAAAGAATCGAAAATCAAAGATTCTTATGTATCCTACGACAAGTTCACAGCACATCTCGAATATGACGATAATCGGAGTCGTCACGCACGGAGAGTGGTTAATAAATCATCCGTTTATTCAGTATATTTGTAGAGGCAAGTGTGACGTGGATTTGGGAATTTATAAATGCACAAAAATTGGATATTTTTAATCGGAAAACTAATTTTAATCATGACATAGTATTATTATTATTTTTTACGTTATCTTTGATGAGACATTTTATATATATTAAAAATCACAATTAACAAAAGCGGTAACATAAAAATACTTGTTTTCTATATTATTTTTCTACTGTAAATCGTGTATTATTTATGGCAATATTGGTTGAAAACCATAACAATTTTTCCAAGAAATCAGCACAACGTCAATTTTTATTAAGTTATTAATATTAGGAATTATCATGTTCACGAAAATAATAAAAACACTTGTTGGAACCTATTATACAATACAACCTTAAGATCATATGCGTGTGAGTAACTATGTATTTTTTAATTTCTATGTAATTGATTGTTAATAACTTTAGTTTAAAATAATTTGTAGATTTTAATAAAAAGTATATACAGCGTTTGTTGGGTCTGCTATTTTATTATATAATATTTGCTTAGTATTACTTGATTAATTTTTCATATTAATCACTGTTTTGCCTATAACCAGAGAATTCGATTTGTTTCAACTAGAAGTAACACAAATAAAAAAATATTCGTGTATAACATATTTAATTTTAAATTTAATTCATAAGGTTTAACTAAATTGAGATTTAAAAAAAACGTACACGTATGGTATAAAATGTTAAATTATAATATTTTCTGTACTTTAACGAGTCTCTTTATTTATTGTTTTTTATTCAATTTGTTGAAAATAGGCAATAAGTAGTTTAGCTAAAGAATTAAATATTTTTTTTTTTACTAATTATCAAAAATTTTCTTGAAGTGCTCAATTATAATATCGAAATATTTATTGTGAACCGGGTTTTTAATTAACTTTGATAACACTTTAAAAAGCTATCTAAGATGGAAATTAAATTTGATCATGTCATAAATAATTTTGTGGATTTGTCATATCCATATCTGGTATGGTCGGTAAATAAGTCGTAACATAATGTTTATTAGGTAAAATGTGATACAAAATTCAGAGTAGTTTCAAATATTGATGTACATATATTTAATATAGATAGTACTTATACTGGATTAAACTGTTTAAAGTTAAGATTAGCATCCGTAACGATGTACACAAGTTTCTTATCTATATTTGTGCTTCCTACATTATCGTTATCTAAATTTTAAAATAATTAATATTGTTATGTGGTTTGAATTTCCTGTATATAAGTATTAGTATTAATTAATTATCTATTTAATTCATTTTTTTACTTATTTATTACTTAAGTCTTAGGCTCATATTTAAGGTATATAAGTATTTTTAATACTTATTTTTTCGTTGAATTTCCCCTTAATCTTTGATACTATAAATTTAATCTTCTAAATGTTGATAAATAAAACCATAACTTTGATCATACTTATATTATAATTTAAATCCATACTGTTAATTGAAAACGTTTGATATGATGGACTTCTAGAAATTGTGACTACTTGAAAATGTAAAATATTGCATTTACTGATATACTTAATACATATTATACATTTTATATTCATTCGGCAATTTGACCAGTGGTTACTAAAGTAAATTTCATGGGACCCTTAAGTTCAAATATTGGTTTTGTAGTACAAAATATGGAAATACCAAAAAAAAAAAAATGTTTTTCTTATTATATTATATGAAGAAAAAACTAGTTTTAGATTCTGAACGGAGTGATGGAATCTATTGGTTTTGCAATGATGTGTGTCTTTTTTTTATTTTTGTGTCTAAACGACACCTTTTTTGGCAGTAAAAATGCTTCGATTTGCTTATGTAGTAACTTTTCTGAAAGGAAAGTGAATGTAGATGGTACTTTGGCTAGTCAAAAATCCATCATATCAATACTTTTTAAAAAAATCGAAAAAACGATAAAAAATTACGAAAAAACGGGAAATTTTAGGCAAAATCACGTTTTTACAAATTACATTTTTTAAAAATGCTCTAACTCAAAAACTAAAAATCGCAACAACTTGAAATTTTCACCAAATCATTATATTGGCGTTTTCTATACATGGTTAAGTTTTCAAAGTATTTTGACATAATTTGACTTATTTATAGACAATTTAAATTTTCGATTTTTATAAAATTTTTGTTTTTAAACATCTATAAAATTTAATTGGCAGACCGAAAACTCTTGAAAATTTAATACAAGGTTTATATTAAGTTAAACTTATCGTAACTAAAAAATATCGGTGATCGGTTTACTCAAATTTTTTTTATAAGTCGTTAATGATCAATTTTGTATAAAATGTGTAAAAATCACGATAATTTGCAAGTTATTTTGTAGATAAAAATTCATAAATTTTTTTCTGTTCATACTTAAAGTTCAACATTTTAACACTAGGTTATCTATAAGCTATTCTTCAAAAATCTTTAAAATAATTTCTACCAGACTTAAAGGAAAAATTTTATGACTGTTTGAAATTCAAATATTTACGAAATTGCATAAAATAGCGATTTATTCTCAAACGATTTAAATATTAATTCAAAAAGTATAAGTCGTAGATTTTTGAAATTTTTACCAGCTGTTAAGATTGGCATTTCCTTTATGTCATATTTTTTTCAAAATATTATATTGATTTTTAAGCCACTTATAGGCATTTAAATTATTCGATTTTTTTACATTTTTTTTTTATAATCGGTGATAAAAAAAATTTGGCTCCTACAAAATACTTGAAAATTTAATAGAAGATTCCACAGAAGTAGTTCTTATTATCTTTCAAAAATTATTAAAATCCATATCACAATTTTTTTTTATAAGCGTTTGAACAGCGAATATTGACATAAAATTACATGTAAAATATAATATAATGTATAATATTCTAGACTGACAAATGATATCGGTTTTTTTAAAATGCCCTAACTCAAAAACGAAAAACCGCAACAACTTGAAATTATCATTAAATCTTTTTATTGACGTTTTCTATACATGGTTAAAATTTCAAAGTATTTTGACATATTTTGACTTATTTATAGACAATTTAAATTTTCGGTTTTTCTAAATTTTTCGTTTAAAAATAAAATATACTTATACAATATTTATAAATAACATTGTATTATATTCTAGACAAACATATCATCTCCGTTCAGAATCGTTTTTCGTATACAATGATACCTATCATTGAATTCAAATTTAACAAATCCATTATAATGACTTATCCTATGAAGAGTCGCACTTCACCCCCAAGTGTACAGCAGAGCGAGGCCCATCCGGTTCTTTTTTTTTTATTTTCTTTTTTTTTTTTTAATCGCAAAAATAAAATAAAATTTATAATTTCAAAAAGATTAAAAATATAAGTGTTAAGTCAAGGCTAAAAAGAAAACGTAAAAATATAATATTGGTGTTGAAATTATGTTTTATTTGATATTTTACAAGTCATAGAAGTTTTCAAGATAAAGAATTTTGATAAATAAGCCATTATATAAGGGTGATTTAATATAATAATATTTATTTTAAATTTTTATTAACAAGATATAAAACTGATTTCATGAAAAATATAATACAAATACTATTTGTTAAATATTTTGAAAACAATTTGAATATTTGGTTACGTTAATTATATTTTTATACATTTTAATAATAAATTGAAAAGAAATTTGTTTAATAATATGATGATCTAAATTTTAACCAAAAAAGGTGTCGTCAGACACAATAAAAAATGACCTATCCTATGAAGAGTCGCACTTCACCCCCAAGTGTACAGCAGAGCGAGGCCCATCCGGTTTTTTTTTTATAGCGTTAAATCGATTAAATAGATTTAATTAAATTGGCCGATTAACCTTATTAAGTTATAACTATAATGTGTTTTTGTGTGACAGATTTATTTATTTGAAAATAATTTTTTTTTTTAACTGTTTATTTTAACTCAGTATTGCCACAAAATAACCACTACCTAAACTAACTACTGAGTATATATTAAGTAAAAATTGTGCCGTACCTGTATCAAAGTTTTGCGCACGCCTATGAACTAAAGGATATATTATTTCTTAATGATAAAAATACCAAATGTAAAATTTAAACAAATAAATACATAGCTTTACTTATATACTCGTATTTATTCATAGACAATTTAAATTTTCGATTTTTGTAAAATTTTTTTTTTAAACATCTATAAAATTTAATTGGCATACCGAAAACTCTTGAAAATTTAATACAAGGTTTATAATAAGTTAAACTTATCGTAACTAAAAAATTTTGGAGATTAATATATATAATATAATAATAATTTAATTTATCAATTACATAAATCCATTGTTAATTTTAAAAGTCGCAATCAAGTATCAACGTCAACGTCGTCAACATGTATAATGACCAACATACATTATACGATATTCTATATATAAATATTAAAATTGATGCTATATGTTAATATATAGTATTATTAAAATAACTACATGCATTATTTTTAAATAATTTAACTATGTCGCTGTATGTAACTGCCAACCCATCCTAATCGATAAATATATTTTAATATACTTTTTACAATATTTATAAATAACAATGTATTATATCCTAGATAAACATATTAACTCCGTTCAGAATTGTTATTCGTATACAATGATATCTATCATTGCATTCAAATTTAACAAATCCATTGTAATAATGACCTATCCTATAAACGAAGTGCACTCCACCCCCAACTGTACAGCAGAGCGAGGCCCATTCGGTTCATTTTTTATATTTGTTATACGAGTATCATCATACAATAGAAAAAAAGTATGGAGAAGAAAATTCAAGGGATTACTATTTAGGCTGGTAATCTGTCAACACTAATAATATTTAATTAAAACGTGTATGATAGGTAGGGTACCTTTAAAGGTATAAAATTAAGGTAGGTACCTTAAAATCAGAATGTAATTTTAAACTGTTATTACGGGGTTCAACAAAAAAAAAAAAAAAACAATTTTTAAAGGGAGCCGCTGTCGTATAAGTTTGAAAACTATTGCGCTATGATTAAAAAAAAAAAAAAATAACAATGACATAGAATTGAGAGAATTTTTTTTTCATTGTTAATCTTATAAATTAACTCTTTGATCTTGCATATTGTCTAACGTATAATTTAAGAAATTCATAATGCAAAGATACAAACAAAATACATTTTCATCAATCACTGTCATTTTTTTTATTCTATGGAGTCATAATGTTTTTTTTTTTTACATTTTTGACTTAATTTTATAAGGAAATAAGTAAATCTCATTTTTCACTCCACGTTTTATTAAAGATTGGGATCAATATTGTATAAAAAAACGTTGTAACGACAATAAAATGAATTTCTTTCTATGAGTTCTTACTAAAAGAAACTAATTATATTCATATATTTTAAACTGAAAATATGTAGTATTTTTATTAGAAATACCAATAATAAATTATTGAAGGTACTGAATTTGATATGGTATGAACAATTTGCTAATAAATTATACATTCTTATTTTGATAAAAAATATATTATTAAATAATAGTGAAAACAATTGGCGAGGTCAGGTTTTTGATTGAGCATTTAAAATAATCATTGATTATTAAAAAAATGAAGTAAAATATGATTGTAAAAATCAAAATCTATGATTTTATAAACATTTTTTAAGTAACTATTTTGCTTCTTTGTTGGGGTTATGGTAGCATTTTATTCACTTAATCCAGACTTTGTATACAATGTCCGGAATTGAAAGTGCCAAATGATCAAAATACATATAATATTATCTTTATATAATTTTATTTTTAACAAAAAAAGAGAATATTTTGTTTATATTATTTATTATTTATTTTTACAAGTGTTAACATTATGGCATTTAAAGTTGCATACAATTCTAGAAGCTTTACATTTGCATCTTCTTTATTCACATTTCTGAACACAAATGCAGCGGTCATATCCTTAATTATTGATTATCTACTAATGACACTATTGATAGAAGTTATTGTAACCCATGGAAATAGTGTATAAAAGAAATTATAAAATAAAACACTCTAAAGTACTTCAAATATTCACAGTGCCCACAACAGTTTTAGCATTGTATACAATGACTAGTTTGTATAAGAATTAATTATGTATTGTTTACTTTAGTCAAATATCTTAGATATTGTATATAATGTCTTGCATTATAATGACTAATTTTTCCACCTGGACCGTAACATATATATATATTATATATATATGTTGTATATATATTATATATATATGTTATATATATATTATATGTACATATATTATATATGTATACTAGATAACATACTCAACTTTATACGGATTAATTTTTAATTATGTTTTATAATTGTTTTGATTATTTTAAAGTACAGAAATTTATGATTTAAATTTAATGAGTTCTAATCGGTGCACAATACTTTTGGTTATTCTATATTTTGCTAATATAATTAGATTTTATGGTTTCCTTCCACGTGAAAATATAACTTATAGATGCTCATGAGACTAATATGGATTTTCCAACTTCAAGTCGCAAATTCATAGTGATAGCCTTCAATTATACTTATTGTCGTCGCGAAAGCCAAATGAATGGGAAATTTAAGCCTTTTACAATGTATTAAATACAAATCTAAAATTTTGAGATTTTGACGGTATCAATGTAAAACGTGACAATAGAGACGATATCTCCTTTAAACGTTCTAGTCTAAAATGTTTGCTTTAAGAACTTTTCTGGTGATGTATTTAATGATCACTATTTGAAAAATATTGTGGACCACTGGCATATAATAATGTTTGGACGAATTGACCGAAAACAAAAAGTTTTTGGCTCAATGTTTAAAATTCAATTAGTGTCATTTTCAGTGACTCAAATGATTTTTGAAGAATATTTGCTTCAAAGAAATATACATATTGACCATTTTCAAGGCATACTGCAAGATTTTGTGCTGTTTGCGTACTCGATATTAGTTGTCGCAGATATTTATCATGCTGTTCTCATGTGCACAACTCACTCTTGTTCTGTTTCTTTAAGCTCTGTTTTTTACCGTGATTAGTCTAGGCTGATTGAAGTTCCTTTTTAACACGTTTGCATCATGCCACTATGGTACTTCGATTATGAAGTATACATTTTTTTGACGGCATAAGAGTAATATTGGAACCATAAAATTATAAGCGAGCAAATAATACTAAAAAAATTTTAAATATTACTGGAAGTACAATTTATTGTTACGGAGGTAATAATAAAAGTATCGATAAATTAACTCCATCCCTATCGGTTAGAAACTTATAGAACTTACAGATAATTATAACCCTTTGTCCTTTAATAAACATTTTATTTATAACATTAAACGAGAAATAAACAATCCAATAAAATAATTTCAAAAACATGAAGTGTAATATTATCAAATAAATTAAGTAGTTTTAGAGTTTATTAAGCATAAACCGTTAAACACGTAATTTTTATCATTTTTCTCCATTTTCTATTTTCCAACCCTCTCCTCCCCACCCAAAAAAAATAAGGTTGGATTCCATTTTTGGAGAAAAATGGCTATGACTGTAATTTATTACAATTTTTATTAGTATTTAGTTTTATTTTTTCTTTTATTTTTCAAATTTTTTCAACAAAAATTATAATTGAAATAATTTTTGTGTTCCAGTTTTTTTTATGAATAAAATTTTCTACACCGTTAAGAAAAAAATGTATTATTCGTGGAATAAATTGTCACATGATTATTTTTATAGAAAATAAGCATATTTTATCATGTGGCAATTTATTTTTCGGATAATACATTTTTGAAGACATGCTTATTTTCGACAAGAATAAAATCGACGTATACAACATAAACCTGAAAGATGTTAAATGGTTGTTGGTTCTTTTATAAATTTATGTATATTTTAAAAATGTTACACTTATCAATTAGTTTCTGATTTCAATATTGGGGTTCCACAATTTAAAAAACAGTAAGAACAATGATTTTCGTTCAATCATTTTCGTTTATTTTGCAGCTCCCTTACTAAGTTGTAAATTCAATCCTATGCTTTTGTATGTTAATAAATATATCTCTTGGTCTGGGATTTTGTTACGAAAATTGAATCTTCTCATTTTTAATACGGTTCACTAAATATTAATAAAATAACTATGTTTTGATTCAAAGTAAGTATTCAGGTTACATTTTATACTTTAGATCACTAGTTTAATATGCAAATTTCATTGCATTTAATATTTCAAAAGGTTTTAATTACATTTCGTTAATTGCAGCTTTAGTGATTTTTTATTTATAACCATCTGTGCATGATATGTTTGCTTTACATATATTATTATATATTATACAATGTCATATTTTTATTAAGATGCAGATTTTTTTAGTGTAAGCTTCATTTAAATAACAAAGTATATACATTATTTGTGATTGCATAGTTTAAAACTGACACGCAAGAAAAATCGTGAACTCTAATTGTTATTCAATTTCTAAATAGTTTTAAGTTATATATAAATTTAACATAAGATTTACAACATTAATGGCAATTTGCAGTATTTCTACGTATTTTACACTCGAGTTGAATCTAGTATTAGCGAAGAGAAGATAATTTAATAGTGAATAAATGCACAGCAATAATTATGTTCCCCCAACCTGGTCAATGGTCTTTTTCAGGATTACATTCACCAAACCTTTCCTCTTTTCATTTTAATTTACAACGACGGTTTTGTCTCTCCTATTTGGGCCGGTTACTCTTTTTTCATTCCTGAATTACATATTTCCTTTACCAACAACCTCCCATCAATAGCTTTTTCATACACAGCTGAATGCTTTGATATCATCGAGGCACTCAAACTCATCTCCACCCTATTGCCCAATCAATTTCTTATTGTTACCGATTCACTCTCTTGCCTATAATCCCTATCTTCTAATGTCTTCAATGCATCACCTAGTCCTCTTATCTTTTTGATCAGGAACCTTCTTCTTACCCTCTCTAATTCAGGTTTTGTAATTCAATTTCTCTGGGTTCCAGGCCATAGAGGTATCTTAGGCAATGCAATTGCAGATTCCCTGGCCAAAACCACAGCGTCCATTCGAATTCCAACTAGTAATTTGATTCCTTGGTCGGATTTCTGTTCCATTCTCAAATCCTGTGTCAATCGGTTATGGACAAACTCCTTTAAAAATCTACCTACCAACTATGCCATTTGGTATAGAAATATTATCACCAGCATTCCATCCAAGCCGTGGGTTTCCAGTTTAAACTTATCTTGCAAAGTAATTCCCTCACATTCCTTCAAATTATCCTTAAACGACTTTCCGCTCTGTAGTTTTCCTCACATTTCAGCTGTCAGTAATTTTAATCACATTTTGTTTGACTGTCCCTTCTTGCCGGCAGAGCGTTCTCGTTTCTTTTCTCTCCTCCACTCTTTTAACATCACACCTGACGCTCGCCATATACTTTTCTCTCAATCTGTTGCTGCCGTTACCGCCACAATTTCGTTTTTTTTAATTCTGAGTTGCTTATTTAATTTATAATTACCTTTTAACATGTACACGTAATTATCGAGATTAATTGTATATAACAAAATTTCAATAAAAAAAAAAAAAATTTTGTTGTGTAAGATTTAAAAAAAAACATAATGAATATTATTAAACAACATGGTGTGAAGATAAAAGTGGCACATAATATTTTATGAAGATGTTGAGAATATAATTATCAACATAATTTAACATTTTTTAACGTTCAACAGGTAATTGAATTTTAAATTTCTTTCAAATTATCAAAATAAAGTTCATGTATAAGTGAATTTTAAAAAAAAGAAAAATTTTCAATTTGTTAGAATAAAAAAAATATAAAATGTTATGCGTTATAATATTTCGTTTTTATATTTGTATATCACGTATTTAAATTGAACAATCATAACTTTATTAGAACTTCTTTAGCACTTGTAATAAAATTATAAATTATAAATAAGTTTTTTTTAACATATTTATAATTTATAATTTTATTATGCAAGTAAAAGTTTTTTTTAACATTTACTTGCATAATTTTTGTTAAAAAAATATTATTTGATGTATAAAAGTTTTTATGTATATTATTCATCTGCAACGTAGTTTTTCAGCGCAGTATGGCTGAGTAGTGTTAAGAGGGATACCACATCGTTGAATAATCTACGTTGTAATCTTTCAACTCATCCCGATGCAAAAGGTACGATTAGTACGGCTGATAAAAATAACACACTTTTAACGTTAAATTAATCAGTTCGAATAACTGATATAAGGTTGTTATATGTATACTCAAGAACATATGCGCAACAACGTTTGCCCATGATAAATGATGACCGTAGGAGACGGTTTCGAAAGTATCGTTAGAAAATAAATGCTTCAGCCATTCTCGTGGGTACTCTAGTTTGTGATAATAATAGTAATTTTTTTTATTTTGCAGCAGCATCATTTTTTTTTTTTTTTTCATAAATTATAGAGTTGTTGTTTTAAATAAGCTCGAAAATTACAGAATTAACAGCAACAGAAATGATAAAACAGATAAGAAATAGATAATCAATATTGTGAAGAGAGTAGAAATAATTATTAAGAAAATAATAAATATTAATATTAATTATAATTATAGTAATACAATTGAAAGTTACCAATACAAAAATAAGAAGTAAAATTACTGGACTACTGAAGAATACGAATTTAAGGAGATGGTATTAAAGACGGAAGCAGATATTTTTATAATGTTGTTAATAAAAGTAGTAATGTTTGATAATAGTTTTCAAATCATCGAGAAATTTAGAAAACAAGTTTCCGAGAGTAGCTGATAGTGGTATATAAACATTTTTTCTGCGAGGTTGATAGGGGGAGGGTTAAACATCAGTTTCTGATGAATGTCAGTGTCTTCAAAGAGAGAAGCATAGCGATTTGGTGTAATGAACACTTTTTTTTTTGTCATTGGTTTTCATAAACGAGGATCAATGATGACGAATTACGTTAAGAAGAATCCCGAAACATGATTGGATTTATAAGTTATTAGTGAAATAAAGCGATAACTGACGAACGCAATACACGTTAGTCCATAATAAACAATTAGAGTGAACTTAACTTTATTTTTAATCACACAATAATGAGATTTAGATGTGGTAAGCTCTCAATACATCTATTCATTATTTTAAAAATCATTAAATATTTAATCACTCATCAACAAAGTATTAATGAATAATAATCATGTAATAAGGTTTATAATGAGTATTAATGTGACATATTATTTTAACAACTGTTGTAAAACATAAACTTTAGAATATATCAGAATATATTAATTATCTTCCAAAGGCATGAAAAATCAAATTGAATTAACTGAAATTAACTTTAAAGTTACTGATTTAATTTGAAAATAGGTGATGTATATAAAATATGTCGGGTGTTTTGGTTGAAAAGACCATGGAATAGAATTGAGAGAACGATGTTTAATAATAATAAAACATATATCATTATTATTTTCCTAGATTTTTATCTATGATTGTCGCATTAAACTATCACTGATCTGTGAATATACTAAAAATTAAATGAAATGTTAACGTCTGATTTTTATCGTATTCAATGAAAGTTTATGTTTGATCCAAACCGGAGCTGTCTGTCAGTAAAGCTTTTATAATCCGGAATCGCTTGTACTGCCTTCACGTTAGCCTATAGTATGTAAAAACGAATATTACTCTATGTATAAATTCATTACATTTTTTGCACACAATATATACTAAGTAAATATGTTATATATGGTGTTGTTTAATTAATTCCTTATAAGTCTTATAAAGAATTAATTAAACAACACCCGAAAAATATGTGTTTCGGAATTTCGTAATTTAGCTTATACCAATTGACCTTTATATTGATACTTGTGATAGAGTCTTCTTTTGATGTAATGCATTATGTGTATATTGTGCATGGTATAATTTTCCGTGTATATACGAGTATATAAAAGGTGTTAAATCGAAATGATAACATTCGTTTTTAATGTCGATGGTTAATCAGGAAACACATTAAGGGAAGGGGTGAAACTAGTAAAGTATATTATATTAGAATGACTCTGCACACCAAAGGCGTTTCGACAGTTAACACGAACAACCGATATTTGTGTATATATATATATATATATATATATATATACGTAAATTGAATTCACATAGAAATATAAACAAAACAAAGTCGGGGTAACATAAACAATAATCACTTCAGCGGAAGTCAAAATATTATCGTTTCATTTTTTGCAAAAGTTCATAAACACAAAAATGTCGTGTGTACACCGAGAAATCCATCACGAACCACTTATATTTATTTTTTTCACATGTGGATAAACCTTCACGTACGGTCTGCAGGTTCGGAACTATACGCATGATATTCCGAAAATATACTGTTCTCAAAATTTGTATTTATTTTTTCCTCTCCTCAAAAATATTATACAAATATATATATATATATATACGAGCATATGTCAAATATGTGATGATGAAAACGTTGAAAAAATGATGTTTGCTGAGTGCATGGTTCGAAGTGTATCACCGGACATAACATATAAGAACGTGTAATAGATTTAAAAAATAGTGCGAAAGCAGTTCCCGCGGCGTCGTCGGTTCAAACAGAAAAAAAAAGATTTAAAAAATAAAATTTTTCAAAGAAATCAGAGGGATGAATTTGATATTATAAATAATAATTCATATTTACTAACACCACATAACATATCATTAACGCATGTACAACGTAAAATGTATTGATTTCGAAAGCTTTTAATCCTGTAAAACAATTTTCGGCTATATCGGTCTTCAAAAATGTCAAGTTGAATGTACGTAGCTTACACGGATTGATTGGAAACCATATTGATTTTATTGTGTTATAAATCTGATAATTGTCCTACTCATTTGTAATGAGTACATAACACAATTATTAAAGTGTTGTTAATATTTTATATATATAGGTACTTCCTTCATATTTTGGTTATTTTTTACTTTATTTGTTTTCTGTGCAGCTGTATATAGAGTCAGCAATTATGAACCAGTGTGCTTAATAGTATTAGAAGTTAGTAATTAATTGTTAATATAATACAAATGTACACAATCAACACGCCAGCTAGAGTTTTATTCGGATATATATATATATATATATATATATTATGTATGTAAGTATGTATGTATATATATGAATGAATACAAACTTTCCGTAAAACAAATTATTCGTACTTACAATTTAAAACTTTACATCATACAAGAACGTACTGACAATGAGTGAAGTGAGTTGTTTCAACTAGCACTAATAAAGTTGTGTGTATTTTAATATACATTTTGTTAAAAGTTAATTATATTATTTCATAAGAAGTTATAAAATCTCTACTACAAACTGACTACACTGACGTGACATACAAACTAGTACAGTGTACTCGTTAACATATTTATAATGTATAATTGTAAGCTACAGTAAAGCTACCTTCGATATACCACATTTAGTTTTTTTTTTTTACCCGGCTTTACGTTCTATTGAGGAACTTTATCGCTAAAACGATCTCTTTCCATTTCTCTATCATATGCTATATTCTACCAAACTATTTCAACTTCTTGTACTATCTTATTTCATATCTTATTTATTCTATCTATTCATCTTCTTAACGGTCAATTCCTTGGTCTTATTTCAGATTAAATTTAAATTATTTTTTCATTTTTTTATTAGGTGTCCATCTGTTCAGCGGCATTTAGTTAATAAAACTATATTAATAGAAGCATTTAAAAATTTTGAAAATAAAGTGTTTTACTCGTTAAATTTAGAATAATGCTCTTTATATATTTTACTGTTATAATAATGTGATGTTCATCTGAAAATTTGTGAATAATGTGAAAAATATTTTCACAAATAATTTGAAATTAACTTTAGAAGTATAATTTATTTATTTTTTAAGTACACTCGGTAAGATAAACTTAGGTAAATAAATTTAAGCAACAAATAATTCATGAAATTCGATGTTTATAAACCAATCTATGTTACATGCAAGTTGATTTATTGTAAAAAGAAAATTTAGTTTTAATTAATTAATAAAAAATAATATTTAGGTATGGCCTAGGTACGAACCTGACCTATATAATATTATATATGCAAACTGTAGATTATATAGGTCAGGTTTGTACCTAGGCATTTCAAAGGGGGGTTGTTATTCAAAATTAATCTACGAAATTATACATAACAAAATAATAACTATGCGTATACTTTATTGTACAATCAAACACAGAAGTACATTACAATGAGTATTTATCTATGTGTTATGTACTCATGTATGAGAAAATATTTAAATATTTAATTGAAATTTTAAGTGTACATTTTGTTTCTTATATACATATTTTAAATCGTGCATGAAATGACACTAAACCATGGCTTTAGAATATTAGACAAAATGGTGTAATGAGGAGCCTGGTCTCGGCTTTGCATTATTGTTATCGTAATGTGTATATATTTCGTTTTGATAAATATGTGTTCATAACGGTTTATGATGAATCTTTACCTTTATAAGATTGAAGTATAACACGGTCAAAGTGGGAGGGTGTACACCTGTAACATCCCCCTGGCTATACATCTGATATAGGTAACAATATGTATTATTATTTTAATTTTGAACAAAATTTCGCACACAGTTCATATATTTTACCATTAACTTTGCTAGATAGTTATTTTTTAGTATTGTAACCATCATTAACCTTTTTTATCAGTTTATGGGTAAATTTAATAATGCTATGTAGTATATTAATTATTTTAAACGTAGTATTTTTTCAAAAAAAGTTAAAGAACAGTAAAATAATTAAGAAATCCTCCTTAAAAAAAAAGTCATGTAATCGATTTTTGTAATATTGATATGTAATAAGTTTTATAGACATGGAATTGTTCTAAAAAATTAATTAATATTCATAATTATGTTAAATTTTTTTCAACAACTTGTTTACCCATTGCTAAAAGTGTGTGTATTAGTGATTAAGTGATATTACAAAATTGCTCTTTTGATTAAATTATAATTCACATGTGCCGGATATATGTTTATCTCGTGTTGATTATTCAATTATGGTACAAAATTTAAAAATTAACAAACTACGCCAGTTAAAGTTTTAATTGAAAAATAAATAGATCATCTTAGCCTATAGGTCACCAACTGGATTATAATTCATAAGTTATATAATATCATTGTTTATTGCATACACGAGCGTTAAGTCACAAATAAACAATATTCATTTATATTGGTTTAACCTTACTTTTTAAGTTTTATTCATCCCAGTATTATTAAAATTGCATATGCATTACATATAAATAAATTATTTAATATCCTTTAATAGGTGCATCCATACAAACTAAAAGTATAAACGAAAAACCTTTTCGAAATAGCATGTAAATAAAAGTTTCTTATTACCAGTTATTTTCGTCAATAATATTATGAAAGCTACAGCAACGTATTAAAAAAGTGTCCATACATTTATATACCCGTATATATATATATATATATATAAGTTAAGCTTACGAGAATATAATTATCCAGGTAGATGGTTTTATGTAAAGGTGTGTTTTTAGTGAAATAGTAATCCTATTACTTAAATTATTTATATTTTATCCCACATTTAAATCCCGTGAAATACATTTATTTTAAATTTGAGCAAGAGAGTTATCAGTTTTAGGGTAATTATAATGTAATTTAAAGTTTTTTTCTTTTAGAAATGTTTTTATTTATGACAATACAATATATTTTGAACAATATAGTAAATTTTAATTAACGTTAATTTTTATATACAAAACTTATTAAACATGTTAAAGTTATATAAATTATTATATATAATAAATAATTATAATAAGTATAATGACTAAATTATATTTTAAAATTATTAAATAAATGTATTTATGATGTAAGTAATTTATAATTAATTTATATATTTCAAACTTTAATTTTAATTGACTAATAAACCTTTTTGAAGTTAAATAATTAAATTGTATTTAAATTAATCAAATGTGGTTAAAAAACTAAATACGTAATTTCATAATAGAATCTTAACTTTGGACATTTCTTTTGCTTTAGAAATTGACTAATATCTAGAGTTAATTTTAAAATTTATTCAAATTTTTTTTTCAAAATTTTAAGTTGTATAAGATTCGAATATTAAGAAATAAAACTTGTGATTTTCATGTTTAACCGCAAAATCTAAATAATTTACTTATTAAAAAATTGTTTTTAAAATAAATGTTTTGAAATGTTTGATACACATTTTATTTTTTTTTTGGAATCCGATTGAAGTACAATGATAATATTTTTCAGTAGTAAGTATACTCGCAATAATACATACTTTTTAGATATAAAAGTAGATAAAAAAATAAATTTAACAATATTCATATGATACAAATAGTTTCATATAAATAATTGGAAACAATGTCGAATTTCATACTGCAATCCTTTATTCTTCTGATGAAGTCAAGGTGTCAAATATTTTTATTTTTTTTTGGTACCTATTAACCAAAAAATGTATCATTGATTTAAAGTGTACACAAATATACATATATATAGCTTAGACACATGAAACTAACATCTTGATGGTAATTTTAATAACAATATATACGTTTATGGTATAGTATTATATTATAAAATTTAATATGTATACTCATAGTAATCTGTATTCGTAGAATTAAATAATTAAACGAGAAAAAACTATCACTGCGGTTACATTTCACGTCTTGGAGTTTTGTGTTTATTTTTATTTTTTATTGTTATAATTGTTTATATGTATTTACGTATCAGTACGATTTAAACGAACTGCATATTTACATATTTATATATTTTGTAATAATTAAAATGTAAACTTAAGAATAGTTATGATCGAATAATAGTTGTCCGTAGGCTTAAAATATGTAGTTCTAAGTCACTTACATAAATTGACTTCGATCATTCCAGATATTTTGACATTGAAATATGTTAAAAAATTAATATTACTTTAAACTAAATATTAATTAATGTAGATTATTATAAATGATATTTGTGGATTTGTGTGTTTTTTCAATTTACTGTTACATCAGTACTTTTGGAACTATTTGACAATTTTTGTGCCATGTTGTGCGTATAATGTACACACATGAAATACAATATTTTAAACACTAATATTTATGGGAAATGTATTTATTTTTTAATAATTTTTCATGAGTCAAATATGGTATTCATGTCCTTGCCCGACTAAAAACCAACAAATTGCACGTTTGCAATAAATATAAAAATCATACGCCATATAACGAATTGCATTCCCCGTGGGTATTTTTTGAAGTCCAAAGTGGTCGGCCGAACGATCTTTTGGTTTATGGTTATAAATTTACGCCTAGACTCATAAAGTGGTGACCTAATTCGAATGAACAGTTGCTGTTATCATTGAGGCGGTATAATGCCACTTCGAATTCCTAGTGGAGCAGACAAAAAAAAAAAAAAAAAACCACAACCCTTAGTTACCAATACTAATTGGGCTTTCACAGGTCTCAAAGGATACAGTGTATTATACATAGTGAATTTAGCTGAGCACAAAAGCTGCAGTATAAAATCTCGTTTCGCCATTGTCCTTTTCATGCGTGAAATATAAATAAATTCCAAAACTAAACCACGTACGATCATATTATGTATCATGTACTATAACTGTGTGTTTTAGATAATTGCGGGTAAATAACTACTAAAATTACAACTATGTAGTACAGCGGTTAAGTGGACCAAACCGTGGGGGTATATTCCTTTATGTTTGAGAACAATGATGAGGCACCGAAGGGTTAGATAAAGTCATAAAAAAATGTTACTTAGCTCTTTTGAGATATATTGTTCTATCTACATAAAAATATTGCAATAAAATTTGAAGTATTGAAGCATTCATTGTTAGAAATATTAAAAATAATTTTCAATTAATATTTTTGATCAATTAAAAATAATCATCATAATAGTTATTTTACTTTTTTGCAAATAAATAGTTTGTTATGGTTTTGAGATAATTTTTTACTATTAAAAAATACATGACTTATCTTTTTTATAAAACGCTAAGACTAACAAATCGAAATTACACTTCTAATTACAAAATATAATAAGTTATAATTTATAAAATTAATCAACTTCTTCAAAAAGAAAAATATTATATTTAAGGAGAATATTATTTTTCGAATCCAAAATTTTAACTTTAAAAATGTTTTAAAAAAATCGTTGGTATATGATTTTTAGATTCTGAACGGAGTGATAGAATCTATTGGTTTTACAATGATGTGTGTTTTATTTTTATTTTTTATTTTTTATTTTTGTGTTTGACGACACCTTTTTTGGAAGTAAAAATGCTTCGATTTGCTTATGTAGCAACTTTTCTGAAAGGAAAGTGAATCTAGTTGGTACTTTGGGGGGTCAAAAGTAAAAGATTTTCAATATTTTTTAAATGCGACGGGGAAAACCCTAATAAAATAAGGGAAAAACGGGAGTTTTTACGCAAAACCAGTTTTCGACCAAATCAAATTTTTTTTTGTTGCTATAACTCAAAAACTAATCGATGTAAATATTTGAAATTTTCACTAAATGTTAAGATTAGCGTTCTCTATACACCGTTAAATTTTCAAAGTATTTTGACTTTATTGAGTTATTTATAGACAATTGAAATTTTCAATTTTTTTAAAAATTTTTTTTTAAAATAACGATAAAAATATTTTGGCCGGCCAGAAAATCTTGAAAATTTAAAACTAGGTTTCTTATAAGTTGTTCCTTAACTGATAAAATAAAAATCTAAAATCGTATGTCACAATTTTTTTTTATAAGTGCTCAATGTTCCAATTTATACGAAATATGTAAAAATTGCGAAAATTTGCAAATAATTTTATGGTTGAAAATTCGTAAAATTGTTTTCTGTTCATACTTAAGGTTCAAAATTTTAACACTAGGTAATCTATAAGCTACTCTTCAAAAATCTTTAAAAAAATTTATACCAGACTTAGAAGAAAAAATTTTATCATTGTTTGAAATTTAAGTATATACGAAATTGCATAAAATAACGATTTATTCTCGAACGATTTTAAATATTTGTTATAATTCAAAAGTCGCAGATTTTTGAAATTTCTACCAGCTGTTAAAATTGGCATTTCCTTTATGTCATAATTTTTTTAAAATATAATATTGATTTTTAAGCCACTTATAGGCATTTAAAATATTCGATTTTTTTACATTTTATTTTTCTAATCGGTGATAAAAAAAAATTGGCTCCTACAAAATACTTGAAAATTTAATAGAAGATTCTACAGAAGTAGTTCTTAATGTAGACAATTTTATTTATAAATTATTTTATTTATTAATTATTTTATTTATTTATTATTTAATTTTATTCTTATTTATAGACAATTTAAATTTTCGATTTTTCTAAATTTTTCGTTTCAAAATAAAATATACTTATTACAATATTTATAAATAACATTGTATTATATTCTAGATAAACATAGCATCTCCGTTCAGAATCGTTTTTCGTATACAATGATACCTATCATTGAATTCAAATTTAACAAATCCATTATAATGACCTATCCTATGAAGAGTCGCATTTCACCCCCATGTGTACAGCAGAGCGAGGCTCATCCGGTTCTTTTTTAATTTTTTAATTACTAGATGATTTAATTTAAGTATAACAAATCATTGTTTCTGAGAAGAAAAATCTTAAAATAGATAAGTTAAAAAATAAGTTCGTGGTTCTTATCTAAATTCCATACTTTTAATTAGTGTCATTAATAAACCATTAGACCGATATAAAATGTAACGCAACTAATTTTCTAAAAAAATAATGTTTTCAAAAAATAAAAATAAAACTGTAAATTTATATTTCAAAAATATAAGATTAATTAAAATTTTATAAATAGATGAGGGGATAACTTTTTTTTTATGAAAAACAGAAAAATTTCTAGTATCTATTAAAAAAAATAACTATGAATATATATATATAGTTTTATTCCATAGGCTCTTAAGTTTTACTGGACTATGGATCACTTTTAACAGAAAAAGCACCAAATCTATTTACCTTTTTTAAAATTAAGAGTAATATGTTCGATTTTGGCTAATATTTAATATATTTACGTTAATTTAAAAAAAAAAAAAGTATTGCTATTATTGTATTATAAGAAAGAATTACAAACTGTTGGTTGTTTAGTCATTATTTAAAACAATTCAGTACTTAGCAATAGCCTACTAATGATAAACGCAATCATGTTACTTGAGTTTTGTAATAATGTGTAATTTAAATACATTTTTAACAACAGCCACTTTTTATTTCTTTCACCAATGACATTATATTTATTCATGTATTCTTAAAAACTTGTTTTTTGAAAAAAATTATATAATTAGTTTCCACTTTAAATAATTAATGTAAACGGACCATTTAAGCATAATACAATTAAATAACATTAAATGTTATAACAAGTACCTGTTATAATTGCTTATCGATTTCAGACCTTTATCAAAATAATCATATAATTTATATAGTGTTCATATTTTATTTTTCTTCTTCTTTTGTCGAATGTACTAAGAGATTAGGCCAGCACTACGATATCACACCATCTATTTCTATCTTGTATAATTTTCTTCCAATTTTCTATACCCAGAGATATCAGATTCCACTCCACTCCGCCTATCAATCTTTTTCTAGTAGAAAATTAGAATTTACCATGTGGTCTTTTCCCTTATCCATTTAAAGACTACACTTAGTGATTCATTATCTTGTTGACGCATACGCATACGCATATGACCTAACCAATGAATCATTTGTCCTTTAATAAAGCCAGTTACGTGTTCCAGGTCCATTAACTCCTGTAATACCCTATTATATCTTCTTCGCCAACTTCCTGTGTCTACTTCAAAAATCGGTCACAAAATGGTCTTCACGCTTTATCTTCAAATGTTCTCAATTTAATTTCTGTTTTTTTCTATCACTGTCCAAATTTCGCATCCATTTGTTAATGTTTTCTCAGTTGAATATTTATCTCTTTTAACCAGTCATTTTTGGTGCTTGACGTAGCATCTAAGTATCTGAAGTCTTATTGAATGTTATACCTTCTTTTTCATCTGAGTCTTTTCCACAGTTGATAAGCTCTATTGCTTTGGCTTTATTTGCATTTAACTGTAATTCTATTTTGCTGGCTATGAATTTCAATACACGCGCAACATTGACAATATCTTCTAGTGACTCTTTTCAGCATCTAAATCATCCAAAAATCTAAAAGTTGTAAAATACAGTGATTTATCGACATTCCACCTTTACTTCGTTGTAATTTTCTTACTACCTTCTCCAATATTATATTGAATATAATTGGCGACAATTCATCTCTTTGTTTCAATTCCGACTCAGCTATGAAGGGTCTTGATAAGGTATTGTCTACCCTCACTTGGGAATGCATTTTCTCCATGCACAGCTTAGTAAGATTTATTAGTTTTTTAAACCATATTCAAGCATTATATTTTATAAGCTTTCTCTATAAATGCTGTCATATGCTTTTTTGAAATCTATAAAAAGTTGCCACATATTTTATCGATATTCCTATACTTGTTCGATAATTGTTCTAACGTTGATTTTACTTTTTTGAACCCACACTAATATTTTCCAATATTTTCTTCTGGATAAGGTATGATGCATTTCAATAGAATTCTAGAAAGAATTTTATAAGCCGAATTTAGGAGCAAGATACCTCGGTATCACATTTCACTTTATCTCCTCTTTTGTGTAGTGGTATAACGGCTTCATCCAGCTATTTGGAAAACTTTCTTCTGTTCATATTATATTAAATAGCTTAAATATCGGTTTATGTAATTTTATTTTTCTGTATTCTATCAACAAAATTGGAATATCATCTGATCTTGGAACTTTTCTGGTTTTTAATCCTACAATACCGTGACATCTACTTCTTATTGATTAATATTATCTACTAGTCGCTCAGCTCTCTGAATTATGATGAGTGGTATAGGATTATTTGGAACTGTGTCATTTAAGAGATTTTAGAAGTAGTCTTTCAACCTTACCACTCTCCTATTCGAGTATATTAATTATATTATTTTTCTATTAATATTATTATTATATTATTAATAATATTTGCCCCCGGTTTTTAATAGCTTTATACACAGGATTAAAGGATTAAATTGTTTGTATTGTTTTATCGTTCTAAAGAATTTTCTAACTTTACCCTGACTACGGTCTTTCTCAGAATTTTAAAGTACATTATTTATGAACTTCTTTTTCTCTTGTTGCAAAACTATTTTGTAGCTCTTCCGCTATATCATAAAGAGTTCTTCACTGGCTATCGTTCTAAATGTAATGAATTTTTTTCTAGTTTTTTGGCGTTTTTCTATGGCATATCGATAATTATCGTTAAACCAATTATTATTTGATTCGTTTAATACACCTACGCTCTGGTAAACTGATATTTTTATTATTTTCTTGATAGCTTCTTAGTCTGCGTCTATGTCTTTGATATGAATAATATTTAATTAATTAATTATAACTCCTTGTTAAGTGATCTCACATAAATATTTTTTATTTCATTGTCTTTCTGAGCGTTGCAATATTCACCTTTGCTTTCTTTTCTATTTTTCTTTTCTTTTGATACTTAAGTTTAATTTTAAATTTTACAATTACTAAGAAGTGATTCGTATCACAATCCGCTCTCCTATAATTTCTTAAGTCAAATATGATGCCTTTGTATCTATTCTGTATTATAAAATGATCAATTTGGTTACAATTTTTATCATCTAATGACTTCAATGTTACCCTGTGAATATTTTTATGGGGGAAGGTTGTGCTACTGATAATTATATAATGATTATAATCATTCCGTAAGAGGTCGTGAAAGATATTAATCTTAGTTCATTATTATTGCTGTAACCATGTAGGATTTTTTTTCCAATTGTTAGTATGAATTGTACTTCCTTGCCACATTTTGCGTTCAGATCACCAAGCACCATCTTGATCATATAATTTGATATTTATTCATAGATCTTTGTCAGTTCTTCATAAAATAAATCCTTCATGTGCGCATCATTAACTTCAGTAGAGGCGTACACATTTACGATGCTTGTATTGGTTGAACTTGTATCTAATCTTTGTACTGATATTCATTCCGACACAGATTTTAATTCTCATATATATATATATATATATATATATATATATATATATATATATATATATTACTTCCAAAGAGATGCATGTTCTGCATACTTGAGTAGTATATGACGTAATCCTCGAAAGCCTGTTGGCCTACATCCGGCCATCTAATTTTCTGTAGTGTTGAGGCTGGCTGTTATCTCTTATATTTTTAACACATCTGCAAGGTTTTGACTCTTACCTGCCCTCAATAAGCTTGTAATATTTCTTGTCACAATGTTAAACTGTGCATTCCGATTTCATTTTCCGTTCGTTAATTCATTTCTCAGTTTCCAAAACTTTAATATTGATGGTATTGTAACAACAGATGTTTTATAACATAGGGTTGCCAACCTATATTCAACCCCCAACTTGGAGGACCAGATAACACAAATCAGCTAAAGTCGTTTAAATGGCTAATGTATTGTATCTTAAGATACACTGGACAATGAAGACGCCACATTCCTGCCAACAGCAACGCGTTCATATTTAACTATAATAAATTAGCTAGATCGAGACTTTTACAGTAATTATTTTTGAACAAATCAAACATAAAATAGACATAATTTTTTTAACATTTCAAGACTCTATACTTTTCTAAATATTTTAGTTATTAAAAAAATCTCATTAATACAATATTTTATCTTTAATTATTCCTAGTCATATCGTTATTTCATTCAGTTAGAAGGTTTAATGATAATAATAAATAACTATTTATAAAAAATACTTCTTAATGCATGAACCGTATAAAAAAAAAAAATGTTATGGGTGGATATGTAGACATTATGGAATTCTATTACTAACAACATATGTTCATATAAATAGCTAGAAAGGTACCTCAGTAATTATAAATATGTGTTTTCCACACATATTTAAAAATATAATTTTATGATAAAATAATTCAAAATGTATTTTAAATATTTAGTTGTCGAATAAATAAAAAAAAATATTCATATTTTTTTTTTATTAAACTTTGTGATTTATGTACATTATTTATACTATTTATTACTAAAAACGAAAATTTTGAATATTAATTAGTTTTTGAAAGTTTTCCAACTCATATATTACAGTTATTGTCATATTCTACTTAACTAATTTAGATATGTATTATAGTAAGAAAATCATATTATTATATATATTTTTGAAAGAAATTATAAATACTAACCTACACAATTACTTATTATTTTATAAATATAGGTAATTTTTATATTAAAAAAAAAAAAAAATTAAAAAAAAATATTAATAATAAGTGGGAAACTCAAGTTTTTACATATATTTATATTGGAATATTTTTTTTGTAGTTTTAAATTTACTTAAAAAAACGCAAACTACCTAAATATGCAAAAAAAAACTTATGTAACAAATTTTGTATCACACTTGTAATAAAAAAGTTAAATCGTTTTGTATTAGCATCTTATCGAAAAATTTTAAACTAGTAATCGGTAGTAATCGTTTTTATGAACACAATATTAGTGTTTTCATTGAATGAATAATATTTTTTTTCTTAGACTAGTTTTTTAAAATCATGTTTAATATTAGCCTTTAAACTAACGAATAATACGATAATAATTTATTATGATTATGAGAATTTTTTTTTACGAATGTGAACTGCAATTTAAATAGAGTTTTTGTACATTTTTTGTTACAGTTACAAATTTATGTTAAAATATTGTGTAAGGGTATAATTACATTTTTAAATATTAATCAAGAAAAGTTAGAATATGAATTTTTATTTGTTAACAATACCTACCATGTAATTTCAAGGACTTATTCGACAATTTTTCGTATTATAACTTACATAGAAATCTTTAAGATTATGTAAATTTTCAGTTTAAATTTGTTTTTGAAGATGCGCTAAACGTATAAATTTTGTTTTATTTTTATCATTGTCAAGCCAATTGAACGATTTTTAAAGGCACTTTAAAAAATAAATCTAAAACGTGAATACGGTGGAAGATAATAACTGCTACGGTACGTTACGTGTAACACGAGCGTTTTTTAACTCACTGCAGCGAAGTTCTTGAAGGTAATTCAGTAAGATGCCCAAAGAATAACTAGTACAGATACTCACTTTCTCCTTAAATAACTTCACTCTTAGGGTATTTTAACAATAGGATTATATTTACTATGTTATTTTATCATTCAAATTTCGTATGTCCAAACTTGTAAACCTACTAATTTAACACGAAACAAAGGCTTACCCGATGAAAATGAAAACTATGTACTAATTATGTATCTTTCGTACCAATAGTCTATAGTATAGAACGTGCAGTACGAGTTGTGTATTGAAACTTTTTATTCTTTTCACAACTCACAAATTAAGTTTGTTTATGGAAAATAAATTCGAGAGCATGAGACTACCCACCCACACACGTTTTACCCAACCTACGTCATCCATTCGTGCAGAACCTACGCACGTATCTCAAAGAATATTAGCTCCATTATGTTCTGCATATACGCATCGTTACAATCAATAACGAGTGTGTGATTCACAGAACTTTCGGTGTATGCTGGTGCCTTAACGCATACGTCGAAGCACGTGTTTGTAAGTTAAGAATGTAACACGTATTTGAATCGGAACGCGGTTAAGTTCGCTTAACGATTTCGATATATTTCGTAACGCAACATCGCTTGACAAAAGGCTGCCGCTTTATTGTTTCATCGATGTGCAGTTGATTATGTTAATGCGGAATAATGTTATGTGCATGGTTGCCATATGGCGTCGTCAACCGTTTGATAAGCTCGACGAGACAAACGTAACGTGTACGGGGAAGAAAGTTGTTAATACGACGGCGCTCGGTGGAACACAGTATGACCCCTCGCTCACGTGGAATAAACAAAAACCGAACCAAGGGTGTAATAACCCTTGGAAAACTGTTTACGTGCCGTTATTAGATACACTCGCGCGTATATCAGCTGTCCCAGAGCACCGAGTTGGCGTGTTGTTTTTAATATTCACCACGTTGATTTTCCCCCTAACCCGTTGCCCCGTTTTGCTCTCCGCCCCTTCCAGTCGTCCTACTTCTCCGCGTTTATGCGCTTTGTTTTGACTGCCAAACTTTTGCACCGTTAAGTCGAGCACTTAATGACCACGGTATTCTCCTCTTCTCCCTCCTTCCATCGAATACACGTCGGCAACCCGGCCGCGGGGATGCGGTTATAATATTGCGCACCACCACAGCTTCAACACCCACCATTTACTCCTCGACGACAACGTAACTGAAGTTTTCGGACCCATCTCTGAACACGGGTTTTGCAGTCGTCGTTGAAATAACACGGAATTTATTTTTTATTTTTTCTGTGCTCACTTCGCACACAGCTCGTCACTCAAATTTTTTATTTCGAGATTTAAAAAAAAAAGAAATGGACGTCGATTTGTTCTATTTTTAAGGTATAAACAGTTCTACGCATAGATACTGTTCGAATTCAATTTCATATCAACTTAAATTTATTTACGCATAGCTGTAATCAAATTTGTTTATATCGTTTAATTTTTTTTCCTTTGGGGGAGGAGTGAGTTTGCTGATAATGTATAATTTTTGTATTACTGTTACGCGACCCTTTCACGATTTTTCATCTTACGTTTGGCATTTTAAATCTCTAAAATGGTCGATGCTTTATTATTTTCAAGTACATGTTTCGTTGTGCAAAATAAAAATGTTTAATGCGTACTAACTAATCGGCTAATAATATACCTGAAATGTATACATTTATTTTAAATAATATAGTAGTGTTTATCAAAATGCTAATTGTATAAGGAACTTTATCGTATAAAATGCATACATTTTTGTCTATCATAATGGGGTGTATTGGTAGTATATTAAATTTGTTTACTCTATCCATTGATGAAATGTTAACATTAATATGATTTAGATTTTATAACAATATTTTTACTTTGGATAATAAATAAAGGTACAATGTATATTTAATATATTGTTGTATTTGTTAAAGTTTATATATTCTTAATTGAAAAAATCAAAATGTTGTACGTTTGTAGTTGTTGTTGTTGTTAATAGTGTTGTTTATTTAATTTCTCTATATACTAATACTTACAAATATAATGCAAAACCATATTTTTAACCCTAAAATAAATCATATACATTCATAGATAACAATTAAAAACTTTGACTGACAATAAAAAATATGAATTTAAATAATTTACAATGACATATTTTTTTCAGAATGAAATATTTCATTAGAGCCCTATAAGTCTAAAAAAGATGACGAAAACATTAGTAGAGTAAAATTGTTTTCATTTTATTTTTAATTAAATGTATTCAAAAATCCTCCACTGTAATCAGTTACAGCCCTATATTATATGGTAGAATCTTAATCGAGATCAGTCTGTCATTTAGAATGGCGGCAGTATAAGTGTTTTGTTTGAAAATCAACATTTAAAATAAAAATAATTTTTGTTTTTATATTGCACGGAGTTTTAAATTCATAATGAACCTGTTTGACCAACAATTTTTTTAAATAAAATTAGTAGGTAGCTATAAACCCAAACTCCCGAATTATCTAAGAACTATATGATTGGCATTGCTCTACCATTAAAACATAATTTGATTTCCGTAAAATAAATACAAGCTCAATGAATTTATATTCGAAATAAGCAGAAAACTTTCTTTCAATTTAGTGTTCTACAACTTTTTTTTTCATTTTACCGTGTCACGGGCAATTATAAATAATTGTTATTGGAAAAAGTTATAGAAATATTTTTATAACTGCGTTATACTCATCCTGGACATAGAAACGATACTTTTTACATTTCGTGAGAATGGCTGAATCATAAATTGTGTAAGATAACTCGCATTATTTTAAAAGAATATGATAACTTGTATACCAAATGTTGTTATAGATCTGGAAAAACATTAGTTACGTATCGAGTAACTATAATAAAACAAATAAATGTAAGAGTACACATTTTTTATAGCTAAATAAAAAATAAAATAAAAATTATATCCCAAAGGTAAAACTAATTTTTTATCTGTGTGAAATGTCGGTCACATATTGTGTTACAAGAACGATTTTGAAAAACTATCTATTTAACTTAAAATATTTAAATATTTACACCATTTATTTATTGGTTCTACAAAAATGCACTTCTTTCGTATATTATTGAAACAATATAGTCTCAGTACTAAGTTTATAGGCATGAGTTTCCATCTGTATTAAAATATGATTGTATTATTTATTTCAATTCGATTAAATATGTACTGTACATATAACTTGAGGCATTAAAAAAATACATCCATAATCGCTCTGTATATCAATAAAGTTACTTAGAGAAGTTTTTATGTACAAATCTCCATCAGACCCTTTAGACCTCTCAAGCAGAGAAGTTTTCGAAAATTTATTCGTTACCCCTTCACCCCCCAGCTTCTTTTCCGTTATCCTTGATTTACGACTGCCCATCCTCTTGTCCCGTTTCCCATACCGGTTTAGTTTCAGTACAGCCATAAACATTATTCACATCTGCCACCGTCCCTTATCACTCAGCTCTGTTAAATAGATTTATCCGTTTGTTGTTGGCATAGGTTTTTAAGTATTTTCTAAATATTTCGTGGGTGGAGGTTGTAGAGTTGTTTTATTCGTTTTTTGTATAGATTTTTATTTTTTTCAATTTATATTTCATAGTCACACAAGTGTATTAAAACTTTTTGTGGTAATAGTTGAGGAAACATCAGTGCGTGACTAAGTCTACCCAATATAGATTGTCATTAAACTAATTAAGAAATTAAATTAGCAACAAGAATCAACTTTCTTAGTGAATAATTATTAATCTCGAACTGGAAAATACGATAAGGAATAATCCCATTTCAAAGTGTGTAATTAATAAACAGGAATTAATCTTAAAAATATATAATGGCTTATTATGGTTGACTTATTACAGCAATTAGTGTATGTTTAAATAAAACAATTAATTTAAAGATAAACATTTGTATATCATTTAAACATATATTTTAAAGTAAAAAATTAATTCTTTATTAATAAAATTCTAAAAATTAAATGCACAATATGTAATTAGTTAAATTGAATCAATAACACTTTTCATAATTCTTAATTGTAGAAATATAATTCTTAGTGTTATTGTTTAAAATAAATAAAATAAATATTATTATATTTAAATTAATTTTGGACAAAATAACTTAATATTTAATATAATTATAACAAGCAGATTGCGGTTAAATTGGCTTAAAACGAAAAAATAGTTTTAATATTATTAAAAGTACAAGGTAGATGATATGAGTTATTGCTTCTTTTTGTATTAAGTTAAAACGTGCTATAACTTTGATAAATTAAAATCCACTTTTACCCAAGTTATTAATATAGGACCATGTGTCACATTAAAAAAATCACGCTGTACCGTTTTATTTATTGAATTATTGAATTATAGAATATTTTCTTTGTTTAATACAAAATGTGAGAAAGCCGGCAGTAAAAAATGTTGACCTATAAAAATAATTTTAAAATTGAATATCAAGTCGATCAATTTATTTTAATTTATAAATCTACGTTGAGTATCGACAAATATCATAAAATGTGTTAAAGTTTTTCTTAATTTGTGAATATTTTGATTTTTAGCAATATCATGCGTTGTGGATTAATGTTTTTCACTTTCGGGATATTTGACCATGCATCCCCATTTACACCCACTAGTATAGCAAGCATTTTTTATAACATTACATTTCCGGGATTATTTATGTCATGATTTGTAATGGATATATTATCAACTCTTTATTACCTATCGCGTTCGTGCCGTTAAATCCGAACGGCTCTGCAAGTATAATGTACATTTCAGTGGCGGTTTTGACAGAGATCATAAAGGTTATGCATTCAAAAATTGAAGTATTATAAAAAAAATCATTACTATTCTTTACTATTTTTTACTGTTAAAAAAAAATAGTTAATATGCATATAATGTCGGATAATATAGTAGGAATTTTTTTAAATTGCACGGGAAAAAAACAAGGTGACTATTGTTGAAATGTATGTATATTATACCAATTATATTTTGAAACCTTACATTTTTAGCGCAAACAATTGGTTTTTTTTTAGATTTTTAATCATTTTTAACATATATAATATGTATATATTGCCTCTTATTTCCTGTTAAAGTTACTGGTATTATTCTTGGTTCATTTATTATTATTGTAAACTATACATTTCTAAACAGTAATGACCACCAAAAAACTTACTGATCTCGATGGTTCATATGCACGCGAACATGTGTAAAAATCTATATAATATAGTAATATTTATCGAGTTACTCGAATATAAGTTTTTGATCGATCAAATTAAACATTAGACACTCTGGCCAAAATAGTTTTAAGTTCGCTTCACATAATCGCCTGATGGGCTGACGAAGATACAGTAGACCGCCGGAAACGGTAAAAAACGCGTAACACACATACGCCTAGCCTTATGCATAAATATAATTAATAATTATAAATAATACGTAGGTTATGATACACAGAAATAATTAAATCATATACAGGATGATTTTTTTATCGTGAACCAGTTAATATCTCGGAAAGTATTAGGAATTTTAAAATAATTTTTTTTTTAAACTTTCTAGGTTTTACTATTTTACACTGTGTTACAATTTTAATAATTTTAACTTCCTCCCTTATTTGCTAAGACACTATCAACTTTCGATTTTCAAATGACAATACCTATTTTCGATAACGAAAATTTATAAACATACTGAAAAAAATAATTTTGACGTTTACAGAATTTAATTTCAATAATCCGATTGCGACTTATTACCGTTTAAATATTCGTTCAATTTACTGCTACCGGGCAATTTATCAAACCCAACAGTATAAACCAGAAGTCAAAACCCGAATGATATCTCTATACCTATAACGGCCATAATCGATAATAACTATTAAGTACCCAACGAGAAAGATAAACAATACTGTAAGAAAAAAAAAATGTTCTATCAACACTCCCACCAGAACACCGTGTGTCAGTGAGCGACTAGCCTGCAGCAGCTATAAAGTATAAAAATAAGATATTACAATTTACCATCATGGTAACATAATATATCACTGGTTACTGATTCATGGTATACGGTCTTATCACGTATTATCTTAGTAGATTAACGATAATAAATCCCGGTTAACTGTTCATAGCTTCTGGTAAAATATTTTCACAATTATTTTTAAGTGTAATAAATTCATCTAAAATGTTTTTAGATAAAAAGACTTTATATTTATGTTTGTGTTTCAATTTAAATGGTAAAATTTACTTGCATTGACGACTCCCACAGTACAACAATGGATAAATATCGCTCTTTATAAAATTGTGCTTCTGACACATCAGACAAAGTATTTTTATGGACTTTTAAAAATTATTCATATGAACTTGGAAATTCATCCAACTTAACCATTTTTTAGGAAATAATGATGTAATATATTTATTTCAGTAAATCTGAGAGATACTAACTTAACAGAGAACATTGATTAATTCAACTGAGAACCGACAATATAAAAACCCAATTATATTGTAAATTTAGGAAATAGATATATTTATCTTTTTTGTGTGAAATATGTCATATTTATCACTCAAACAATTCTGTGTTATGGTATTGTAATAAATATACAGAAAAATCAAAAATTGACAATTTGGAAAAACCAATACCTTATAGTTTTTTTATATGATGCTTTTTGTTTTATACGTATTCAAGAAGATATGTTGTATAATTTGTTAATTTATTTAAGCGTTTATTAGTTGTTAATCATACAAATACATTTGTATTTATTTAATATAATTTATATTTCTATATTAGATTGATGAGTTATAACTAGTAAATTACAAAATATTTTTTTTAAAACAATTGGTGTATCTTAATTACTATAGTAAATGATTATCTTAAACAAATAAAATATTTTTATTTTATAACAAAGTAAATCAACAATTCCTATGTATTTAAAAAAATAATTCATAAATAAGCAGATAAAAATGTATATGACATGGTATGTACTTGGATTTGGAGTATAGAGCTAAGACTAAAGTAGTTAAAGGTCTATTCACACTTTTTTTTTTTTTTTTTTAATTATACATTTTCATAATACCCCTCCCTCCCATTTAAGGTTTTTTTTTTCATTAAAAATAAATAATTACAAATCAATCTATGTATACTAAAAAAAATAATAGAATAGGTAAGTTATTTTGATTACACAAAGTAAGTGACATGACAAATAACCTACATCAGACTGGTATTACAATGTTTCGTGCATCGAGGAAGTGAGTCCTGTATTTTTAATCTGATGCAGGGTTATAGGCCTAGAGCCCGTTGTGCATCGTGCCTAACCGATTTTCTATTTATAATTATAAGGTTTTCTGGGATATATTTTTTGTATAATGTATGATTTGAATTTTATATTAAAACTATCTTGTGCGTGAATAGACCAAATAATGGACATTAATTCAATACTAAATTATCAAAGGCAATAAATACATTAGTTATCAATAATTTTATTAGAACAAGAACAAATTTCCGTAGTGCAAATGTTTGCAGAATTTGGGTAAGGTCATGTCTAAAAAAAAATATTAACACTTAACATGCCCACTACCCTAGATAAATTAATAAAAATTAAACGAACATTGAACATACTTTACATTATCTACTCTATAGTACAACATATTATTAGGATGTTTGATTATTATGGATGTTTTAAAAAATTATTAATTTGTACACTTATTTTTGAAATTATGTTAATTTTAAATTAATATTTTATGGCATAAAAATCTTTTAATATTGCATGAAAATGACACTCATATTAAAAATAATATTTAGGTGTTTGTGTCAATTTACTCAGTAAAAATTAATCTTTAGACAGAAACTATCTTCTTACATTAATACATAGGCTTATTTATCATTCAAAATACTTGATTGTTTTAAAAGTATTATTTGACAAGAATTCTGTTTTAATTTTAAAATTGGAAATCAAATTATGATTCTAACGAGAGTCGAGCTCTAAGTTTCCGATGAAGTTTCCATTTTAAATGTTTCCTTTTGAGATTCCAGCGGAGACAAGTTCGCCGTTAATTAAAGAATCCGACACAAGTCAAATGAGACCAAGTTGTACCTTTTTTCGCTTTTTAGTCGCACCAATTACACGGGGCTTTCGGAAATTGAATTAAGCAGAAAACTTTTTAGCTGAATTGTGTAAATAAACCGAAATAAGTTTGCGGCGTATAAAGAGAATAAAGCGAAAAACTAAGAAAAGAATTAGCACCATGGGGTAATTTCATTTAAAAAAAAGGTATTGTCATAGTAAAAAAGAAAAAATTCTATATTATCGAGTCTTTGAAAAAATACTAATTGAATTCGCTCAAAAAATAACCTAAATGTTTTTTTTTACTTTTTTTTAAACTTATGTACCTATAATTACATTATTACATCTAAAGCACGTGTATTTAACAAAAACATAAAGGTACCTTATTTAATGTACGTGTGAGATTAATTTTTAACTAAATAGTAAAATGTTCTTTCACAGTTTAATAGATTATTTGTATTGTAAAAAAAATTCTGAAAATATTATTTTTTAACATATAAAACAAATATTAATTGAAATTGCTGTACAACATCATTATATGAATATTTATCTGAATTTAAAATAAATATATAATCACTAAAAAAAAAACCATTTTGAATTAAAGTGCATTATAAGTTAATACATATTATGGTATTAACTTATAAAATATATACCTTTATGTAGTTCATAATCATATTTGTAAAAAATGCTAATGAGTGTGTACAGTATATTTTTTTCTATATTTTGAATGAAATACTGTTTTATTTTGAAATTTCTGCATCTCGAATGTTTTATTTTTATTTTACAATTATATGATTATCTAACAAAAACAAACCGCTATTTCATTGGATCTATGAGGTTTTTGCAGTTTTAAACTTAATAATTTAATAGTTAGATTTTATAAAAGGTAATTTTGATTTAAGAGTTTTTTGAAAATATTAATACACCTAGATTAATATAGGCTCATAAATATTTTATTTTTTCAAATTCAGATTGGAGTGATAGATATCATTAATTTTAAAGAGATAAAAAATATCTGCACTCGATTCTATTGTATGATAATTAAATATCACATTGATAAAAATTACAAAAAATTTCAACAATAATTGATGTACTTGTGATTTTTTTTTATGCAGATTCATAACTTAAATTGAGTTTTTCTTAAATCGTTGTAATGAATACAATAAAATTAAATAAAAAGCAATAAGAAATTAGATTATTACAAATTATGTAAAGTAAAAGAAAGCGAAAATGTCTAAAACCAAAGCACAGATATCTGAGGCAAACACTGGTTTAGAATTAACGAGTATTGCAATTCACTCAATTGTCCATAAACATAATAGTAGTTAACGTAGTATAATAATTGTTCATAAAAATATTGGGTTTTCGAGGTTTTTAGACAGTAGATATATGAACTGGTCATAAAAATTGAAACGGTAAATATCAAATGAATCGTAAGACGATAGGACGTAAAATAAATTTTAAATTATGCGGCTGAAAACACAGCGGGGCAATATTATACTCTGAGGACCTATCTACCTATAAACTCCCATTATATTTTATGTGCTTTTATCTTTGAAACGGCAAAGTATAGAATTCACACTAAACGTATTCTATTACATGAAAGTTTATAACTGTCAAAATATAAAAGTACCTGCTCTCGCGTCAGTCAACATAATTTCGATATTAAAGCATAAAATTCTAAAAATTTAATATGAATATTTTTATACGTAATCTTCATAACCTTTTCATACTTGATGCGTTTAAAATTAAGTACAGGGATATGTTCAAACTTAAAAGTTATTTGTTTACGGACGGAATATGTGTGTGCCAATCTTTGACGGTTATAATTATTACTGTTGGGGTAGAAGACCGTACATAGTCGGAAAACTTGTCGAATTAAGTAGTAGATACTGAGCTCTACTCGTACGATACTTGTGTTTGAATTCGGTGTCAGTAATATGGATAGTAAATAAGATAGGAACATTGTTATTTGTTGGTAATATTTATTTTTGACCGAAAATTGTATTATTATTTAATTACTTTAGTACTCTATACAATTCTATAATTTTAACGTTTTAGGAATAAAAAACGTATTTTTTAGATATGAGATGCCTTGACTCTAAGTATACTTATAAAATACACTTTTTTTAGAAACAGAAATTATGGACTTTTTATAAATCGATAAGTATAGTGTTAAGACTATTTTGTGTTAGTATAGACTTACAGTACTTGTTTATTACCCGTTACTCACATTCATTCGTATAATTAAAATTGAAATTCAATGTTAATGTTAAACGTTCATTTATCGTTTAAAACTGGTATGACCTCCAGGAATACGTATAAGTTAACGTACTTGCTCAACGAAGTTAAACAATTATTTGTTATTCTGTACTATTCAAAAGTGTTTAAAAAAAACATAGAAAAAAATTATCCACCAATAAATATTCTAACAATCGAAAAATGCGACGAATGGTTAATATGTTTTAGAGTAGATAACATCGAAAAGTAGTTGACATTTCAGAAATAATTATTATTATACTATGCCATATAAGATATATATATATATATATATATATATATGTGTGTGTGTGTGTGTGTGTGTGTATACTATGTAGTCAATCGTTATCGACCATATCTTAATGCACCGTCAATCGTCATTATAATATTACGAATTATTTTGCGTAAAAATAAAAATGCTTACGAACAGACCTTTATTTTATTTTTCTGTTCTAGAGTAATTTCACGTAGTAAATTACGTAATTTAAAATTATTTAATAATATAAAAAATGTGTGTTTATAGTTTTTCTTGTATCGTAGTTATTATAAAAAGTTCCTACCTATGTGAACGAAATAAAAAAAAAGAATCAAACGCCATACAAATTTTTTATGATAGTAAAAGTTTTCATTTGTTGAGAAATCGTTGTACGAATATTTCAGTCATAAACGATTTAACCGTTTCATTTTTTATCGATCGAATAACAGTATACCCTGCAGTCACATAAATACGTCCTGAATTCGTCTTGTTATAATATTGTACCTCGACGTATTATTTCAATATGGTTTTAATAACTCCAAACGTATACGTGCTCTGCGCTCGTAACTTTTTTTTTTTTTGAGCTGCACGTCATGGCGGTGGCAGCGGTGGTTAAACATGAAGCGGTGAGAGAAGGGATGATAAAGTGCAACCACCAGCCCCGAGATCCAGGGGAGAGGTATTTTTTCCACAGCCAGCTTGTCCAGAACCGGGTCGATAAATGCATTCCGGCGCATCTGCACTCGGCGTCCGCCAGCCACCGCTGTTGCCACCCGGGTAGCCTATAACGTTCGAGACTTTGTGAACTCGTTGTGTATAATAATATAATTTAGCCGTGCACTCATACAATGTTATACCCGCAAAACGTTACACGTAGAACTTACTATGATATATTATCGTAATCACATATAAAACAATAATTATCGTAGTGACAGATATCTTTTGAACTTTCGATATCTTAAATGTTATTCTCATTTTTTTTTAATCATATAAGTATATCATACCAACTCATAATAAAACAAATCTGTGAATCAGAATTCAGACTGGATTTAAAAACATATTATCATTACAATAATATAATAGTCGCAGAATCATAAAATTAGTCTGTATGGATTCTGAAAACGAATATTGGAAAGTTTATTTGAAATACAAACTAGTTTATAAGTTCTAGAACGTGAAGTCTTTATGAATTTCTACGTCCAGCTTTCCCAAGTCTCAATTATACAACTAAATCTGTTTCATTAAGCATTTATTGTATACATTTATTTAGAAAGTAATTTATATAAAAAACTAAACTCATTCAGTTAAAATAAAATAAAAACTTAATTTTAATATTATTTAAATATTAGTTTTCCTAAACAATAGTTTTGAATAAACATTATCTTTCAACACGAAATATGGATACATTTTGGAACGATTTATGATAAAAATAATCATACATGTATAAAATATGAAACTGTTTTATGATTTTTTCACATATTTTACGCTTTGAACGAATGAACATCGTTTTAACATTTTCAGTCTAAGGTTTTGGATTCCGTTAATCTACCATAATAACAATGTTTTTCATGACATAGGGATATTTTTATTTCTCAAGCACCTTATTTAACTTGTATGGAAACTATAAAACGCACGTTTTGTTTCTAACACGACACACGTATTAATAAATGATATACGGTGTATTTATCGTTTTTTGTTATTATGATTTCGATCAATAGCTTTATTGTAAAATTGAAAACGTGGGTATAGCAACCAGACATCTTCAATTTTTTTCGAAAAAAACTTTTTTGTATAATCCTATAGAAAAAAAAATTATTTTGAAAATTTTGTTGATGGTATCAATTAAAAGTCCAAAATTAGATTTCAAATATAGTTTATTTTTATAAGTTTATTTTTTCAATATTTAGAAATCCTTTAAAATAGTTTTTAGTATCTCCTGAACATTTTCATAAAATGGAGATGTCTGGTTGTTGCATCTACGTTTTCAATTTATCTTTAAAATATATCAGTTCAACAAAAAAACATGAATGCATTTTTACATTAATTAGAAGTTTTTATTGTTAGTTTTATTCAATTTTCATATATTTAATAAATGTATAGACATTTACAATGACTCAAATAGTTAAAATAATAATTATGACGGTATTAGAGTAAAGCGTCCAAGAAAATGTGTTTACAGTGTAAACTTTAAACTTGTTTACGTAAACTGTTTATTGCAAATGACTGATATACGTGCACACTTTTTTATTAAAGACAAAAATGACTTATATTTTTAGTTAAATTATAATTATTATAACAATTATATATACATATATACAAAAATAAATAATTATTTAAAATCTAGTGTAATCATTTACATTAATATAACAGTAAAAATACAGTTGTAAATTAATGCTTATCGTATAACTAGTCATAAATTATTTTAATTTAAATTTGAAGTAATTTATTGAATTTTGGAACCTTGTTGAGTATTAAGTTATTATAGCAGAAAAATATACTTAAAAATACAAAATATATTCATAACTAAAACTAAATATGTGTTATACGCTCGTCATTTTTGTCATTTATTTATTTTAAATTAAGCATTAACATATTGTGCATCAATATTTTGATATAAACTGACAATATTTGAATGTTAATATGTATTATAATATATTACTATACCTGTTTAGTTGTATATGAGATTAAAGTAAGATGTGCAAAGATGTAATTTACACATGGTAATAAATTAAAGCTCGTTTCAATGATTTGAAAAACATTTTACATGGATTATCTTTTTGTTGATTTCAAGTTAAGAATTTTTGTCACCAAGTGATAATTCAAAATTATCATAACTCACGATTACGCGTTTGATTTGTACGTATATGTGTTGTCTTTGACCGTGGTGTTAGGTACTAGTAATATATATTTTTTAGAAATATATGAATATTATTTATGATATTCTGTACCAGTATGATTATATATGTACGTTGGTTTAAAAAAAAAAAATTAAGAATTAAATTGCCTGAAAATTCTTTCCTACTCTTTTAGGTTCATGAAAGTGGATTTTGAAAACGGCAAAATTGTAGCTTCAACCACCATCTCATTCGCGATTTTAATGACATAGCGTACACTATTGCAAACTTATGAATATCATGGCTAGACAAATAAAAGATAGAAATAATAGTCCCAATGGTTATAAAAACTATTTTTCGTTTTTAGTATTGATTAATATATTTATATTTATTTATGTTTAACGTTTTGATTATTCAGTTGGCCTTAAGTATTTATTTTATTATTGTAAACGAGCGAACCATTAGTAAGATATACGTGCATTGGTATAAAATTAAATTTGATAATATGTATAATGTTAGATCAAAAGAACAAAAAAGAAAAAAATATATTTTGTCGGATTCTCGAAATTGCTGTCTTTATTGAAAGATAATCTTTAAAAGTATAGCACTATATACGTGTACACTCATATCGTTCAGGTATGAACAACAATAATTGTATTCATGTTTATATCGAATACTAGAGGGTATCATATCGCATAATAGGCGCATAGCGTATACACGCTTACGCTACCTACGCGTATTTGTGCAAATTTGAGTTCACGTTTTGTATAATATGCAGACAAATGAATGCTAAACGAATAGTCGTGTAATGTACATATGATTCTGACCCACAGGAGACCAATAACATTTCTTCTCGCACATAATTGCCCTACCCATACATAGCGATTTTCAAGTAGATGTGTTATTGTGTCGAAAACCAGCTGATCCATATGGTACCCATTTTTGCACTATATTTTATTGAATTTCTGGTCAAATCCAATCTACCACAAAGACTGGTTATGTTACTGGTGTTATGCGTTCAAATAGTATTGTTTTTACGATGTTCATTGGGAACGTTCTGGAGGACGTCATTTATAATTGTTGTACGATGAAAAGTATACCAAACCACGTTGCACCTAAGGAATTTTTGAGATTTGGTTTCATAAAATTTTTCGTTTGAACTCTTTTACGTCGATTCCATAAATTACCAAATATTATTACGAGTTATTGAATAGTTTATGTTGCATTTATTTAAACGATAACTTTAAATATTATTGTCTACGCATTTATACCAATGATAATGTTGTATAAGTAGTTTTTTATTTATTTTTTTATCTTTTACATTTCGGTTATATAATGATAGTTTTCAAAATACTATTGATACAGTATTTGGTCTATTCATGATATATTATTTTTTGTGGGAAGCATTTTGAAAAAATATGAATTTTGAGTAATGGTGCAAGGGGTATATTTTATCATCACAACAAAGGAAATTTAAAAAACGGTCATTTTACGAACATAATAATATATGTATATTATATATTTCATATGGTTTGTGTATGGAACAGACATGAACGATTCGAATTGCTAGACCTATGCTATTTTGAATGCACATAAATCCCGACCGAATCCGGTGTAACCGACTGCATCGCAATTTTATTTTGGGTTTTAATGTCCGACACGTCAACGATGAAATGGAAAATAAATAAATCATCATAACAGCTTATTTTATTTTATATCGCATCCACATGGGCATTTTAATTTTAAACTGTAGAACCCATAAATGGATTAAATGACAAATCGTCATTGCGAAGAACGTTGCGAGGTTTTAATCAATTAATATTCCTTTTACTGAATTTACTTCAACGAATTCGTCAAATTTATACAAGATGATTCTATAAACATTACACCTCATTTTTAGACTCAAATTATGCACTTATTCTGCAATCAGTCTTTGTAGAAAATGTATGTGTAAAATGTTGAAAAAAAAAAAAACATTTCAGAAAAATTAACTCAACAATTATTTTCGTAAGTGTAGAAATTCTGAAAAATAACCGTTGATATTACCAATGATTTACGACTAAAAAAGCTCAAGAAAGCTCAAGTATTGTGAAATATAGTCTGATAGCACATGTACAGTTTCTGTAAATCAAAATTTGAATAAATGAACAACTTAAGCGTAAAAATGACTGAACATTCTTAAAAAAATTACCCTGAGCATGTTAAGTGTGTAGCAAATAGTGATCATACCAATATACATATCTATAAGAATCCATGAACTTGCGAAAGTACTTTGAATACGTGTATAAACAACGATACACGGTCCGATATTTGCATATTTAACATTTAATATTTTCATAGTTGGTATCGCAAAACATCGTATTGGTTCGTATATTGTACACGACGAGTTCAAAACATGTAAAATATAGAATTTAGCATGCGGACACGTTTAGTACTGATCAATTTCGACATGATAAAATGTATTCTAAAAAAATATCTTAATGTAAATAAATTAGATTGTGATTTCTTATAAGAAAAGTAATGGTTTTATCATTATTTTGTCGATAGCTGAAGATATGTGATATGAAAAATAGCGATTATTTTTAAAACTTGTGGAATAAACGAAATTTATAATTGTCAATCCCGATACCATGGTCTACTTCATACATTGTTTTCATTCATGGACACTAACTCCATTTCTTTTTTTTTGTACGGATTCGTAAGCTTTTTGAAGTATAATGTCATTATTATTATATAGTATTATCACAGTTTAAAGTATTAATTTTATTATTTTTTTCTTTCAATTTACCACTAACCGTTTTATGGGTGTACATAGCATTAATCTGACTGCAGAGTTGTTTCTTTCTATTATTTTTTGACTTAGATAGATACATTTAACGAAAATTTTATAAATCGCATTTATTATTTTTTTTTTTTGAATAGACTTTCTTAAATAAATGTAATCACAACTTTTAATCATAAAAAACATCACAAAATACTACGTTTAAACCTTCATGGTCGAGATTATTGTGTGAACATTAAGTTTAACATTGGACTGAATAAAAATAGGTAATTCGATTTCATTAACAAATCTTTGAAAACGTTATTTTTTGTTGTGTTAATGTATATTAAAATAAACGTCATCCTATTATCGAATTGAACTTCTAATGTGAAATGCATTTTTAATTTAAAGCAAAGTAAACAAAAACGATTTAATAAAAAGTAATTGTACTCTTTACTTAAGTTTTGTTTGTTATTGTTCGTAATAGCGAATAAAAGATTCGAAAAATATAAATATTTATTATAAACACAATTTTTTTTATTCATGTGCGTTTTTTATTTACTATAGCAATTAGTTGTAAATGTTTCAAAGCATACATTTTCTATTGTAGCCTATACCATAAGCATGTATCAAGTGACCTTAGTATTTTATTTTTATATTAATTGGTAATATAATAACCTACAATTTTTTTTTTTTTTTTTATTTGATTTGTTTTAAGCTTCCTCGATATCTTTGATTGTTTGTGGCCTTTTGGATTTTTACGATGTAAAATGTCACGATCTACAATAATTTGTAGAAATGTGAAAATTACTTAATTTTATCACCATATTCAAATGTGGTATATACCTTTTTGCCTCGTAAAGTACTGCTTAAATTGATTATTTTTCTTCTTTCTTAGTTTTGGCTTTTAAGACCTAACTGCAAATATATACTTTGCTTCTTAACCCTGTCTTCCTCTACTTATCTTAATTTGGTATAAGGTTCTACATCTTTAACTTTTTTTTTTCCACTATTTTCCTATCTTAGCTAAGATACTATTTAACGGTATTTTTTCCATAGGTATTTTTTTCAATCAAACGTTTAACTAAATTTTCCTATCTACGCCAAGCAACTTAGTCTTCGTTTGGCATTCTTTAACTATACTCGACTTCTTAAAAATGCCCTGGAGTTCATCATTATGTAGTTTTCTCCATTCATTGGTTAGATTGTCGAAAAATGGGCCATAAATTTTCCATGGAACTCTTTTTTCGAATATCATTAGTCTCAATTATTTTATTTTTCTCAACATCCACGTTTCCGAGCCATATAAAACAATTATAGAACAATTTGTCTTAAAAGTACATTTATTGTTAAATTTTTTATTGTACATATTTTTTTTTAGGCTTTTTGGACAAGACTCGATTTCAGGACTTTTTTTCATCTATAATATTTTTTATTAGCTTGTTGTGTCTTTGATGCACCTCTGTCTTAACATCTTTATCTTTCGTTGTAATTGATCCTAGATATTTAAATTGTAAAATTCTTTCGAACCTATGATCTTCTATCATAAATATTTTATTTTATTTTTTTATTTAAGAAATACGTTTCAACTACCAGGGTTATTAGCATTTAAAAAAAAGTACATACTACAAATTACATATTATGGTATATTAAAGTGTTATTTATATTTTTTGAAAAAGGTTTGTCTCATTAAGAAATTCTAGGAGTGATGATGTTCTCTCTATGTTTGGCGCAAGAATTTCACAAAGATTGGTGGGGGAGCATCAAATTATCTCAGGCGTCTTTCATGAGGAGGCATTCAGTTAATAGGTGTTTATTAGTAGTCACGGTGTTGCATGAGGTACATATACGTTGTTCTTTTTTGTTCATTAAATGTTCATGAGTGTATAATGTGTGGCCAATTCTTAATCTGTTGAGTTTGATGTGATATCTGCGTGGGAGTAACGTTTTATGCATCCAAGGGAAGGTGGTTGGTTTAATTTCTCTTAGTTTGTTATTATGTATTAATCTCCATTCTTGAAGGCATATCTGATTTAGGTTTGTGTTTATTTGGTGCTTTATATTGAAGTAGGTTGTTATATTCCTGAGATTGGTTGGTTCTTTAGTTGTCCTTTTGGCTATTTCGTCTGCCGTTTCATTTCCAGGTATATTGTTGTGTCTAGGTACCCATAGGAATCTGATGTCTTTTTTGGTTATGAAAAGAATGTTTAATATTTGGGTGCATATAGGGTTGTTTTTTGGGGGATTTTCTAAGTTTCTGAGAGCGCTGAGAGGCAGTGTATATGATTGTACATTGAATATCTGAGGAGACAGCCAATTCTGTGGATTTTAAGAGAGCTAAATATTCTGCTGTATAGATTGAGTTATAAGATGGGATCTGTAATGCTGTTTAAGAGATTGGCTGGATTATTGTGATTGCAGTTCCTTCTGTATTTTGGATGCATCTTCATATATTTTACGATGTGGTGTAAGTTTGTTTTTTAGATCTAAGAAGTTTGGTTTGTAAATTATGGAATCGGTTTCTTTGTTTTTGTATGAAGTTAAGTTGAAATATATGAGAGGATTTGCGGTAAACCATGGTGGCTGTTCAGGTACTTGAAGATTGAATTTGTTTGTAAAAGTAATATTGAGGACTGAAGCATAGGTAGCTGTACGAGTGTCAAGAATGTTTAGATCGTTATTTTGGTACTGGTTGATTGAGTTTCTTAATATTGCATTGATTGATTTTTTCGTTCCTATTAACGTTCTTGAATAGTATTCCAATGTATATTTTATTCTTCTTTTTTCGAGTGATTTTAAGCCTGTGATGTTTATGATTCTGAGAACTGGGCTGGTTTTGAAAGCACCGATTTATAATCTTAGAGCTGTATTGTGAATAAGGTCTAATGTTTTGTTTGAGGCGGAAGTTGCTTTTGCATATAGAATAGAGCCGTATTCTAGTGCTGAGAGGATTATTGAATTGTGTATTCGCTGTAATGTTTTGCTTTATGCTCCCCATTCGAGAATGCTTAGTATTTTTATTATATTTAATTTATTTTTAGCTTCATCTTTTATTTTGGCTATGTGTGTGCGCCATGTTAGTTTTGAATCAAAGGTTAAACCGAGTATTTGTATATTGAATACTCGAGGAATGTTTGTGTTTTCCATTTTAAGAGATGGGTTGTAGGGGATGTTTTTCTTTGAGGAAACAATGAATTGTGATTTGACTGGAGAGAAAGTAAAACTTGAGGTTATTTTTCATAGTAGTAAGTTGATTATACAGATTGATTGAACAGTTTTGTATTTGTTGAATTAATGTTAGTAGATTGTTGTCCCTAAAAATATATTTCTATCATCAGCGTACATTGTGATTTTGTTTGGGGGGTCTTATGATAGATGAGAGGTCGTTGATTGCTATCAGAAAGAGATTTGATCTAAGAGGAAAACCTTGAGGACTGCTGTTTTCAAGACTGAATGAGGAAAATAATGTACCATTATTAGACACTTATATTATTCTTATTGTGAGGTAATTTGTGAAAAAGTTAATTATATTACCTTTATAATTAAATTGTTTCATATATTTAATAAGTCTTTACTGCCAAATAGTGTCGTCGAAAGCTCTTTGTAGTCGAGGCTGACTAAAACCAAGAATTGATTTTGATTGAAAGTTTTTTTAATTTCATTTTTAATTATTACCAAAGAGTCCAAAGTAAACTTTGTTTTGTGGAATTTATGTTGTAAATTTGAAATTAGATTGTTAGTTTTTAAATACCACATTAATCTTGAGTTAATATTTTTTTCTAATAGTTTTGTCATGGAACACATAATGGATATAGGAGGGTAACTAGATACCCGATATACTAGATATATAGGTTTTATTATGTAGGTGAGCCATGCTGATGGGTACTGGCTTTCTAACCAGATATGATTAAATATCATGAGTAGATAGAGTTTACCATTTTTTGGAAAGTTAAGTAAAAATATCGTGGGTATATTATCTATTCGGCAAGCATTGATTTTCTTGCTACAGTAAGAAAGTAAGTAAGAGGACTATTAATATGTGTATTATCGTGATTTTGGCACATTTTTATCTTTGAAAATCTAAGGGGTAACTTTCAGTACTATAAGTTTTTGCGAAGAAGGAGCCAATTTTCAAAGGTTCTGAGTAAATTATGCCATTTTCATTGTTGAGGATTTGTATATTGTCATATTTATTGATTTAAATTGATTTATTCATTTTAAAGCTTTAATTTTATTCCATATTTGTTTGGGGTTAGCTTTGGAAGATATTTAACTTGTGCAGGTACGCCAACTCATTGTTTTTCTATCTTTAATTATATGTCTGGCTTAGGTCTACATATTTAGAAGTCTATAAAATCAGCTTGGAATTTTGTGCGCTTGAATTTATTGAAGACAGCCTTTTTTGATTTAATAAAATCTTTATATTGAGAATTTCACCAAAGAACTGGGGGCTTTTTTCCTTAGAATATAATTTGCCCTATTGTTAGGTTCGCTATTTCTAGTATAGCATTTGTGAAACGTTATATATTTTCATTTAAGTTAATTATTTTTATTTATTTTTTGTTCTCAGAGGGATGTAAATAAATTACAATCAGCAGAGTTTAGTTTCCAATTTGTTTTGCCTACTAGAATATCTTCCGTATTTCTGTACGTTAGTTTCGTGATTATGGGCAAGAGGTCGCTTCCATATGCATAAGATAAGGTGTCCCATGTAAGGTAAGAAGCAAAAGGTGTTGTGAATGTTAAGTCAATCGCTAATTGTGTACCGAATGCTGTTCTAAAATAAGTGGGTTTGCCGTTATTTAGTGTAATTAGGTTTTTAAAATCTATAACCGATTCGATTATTTTCCTTCTTGTATTTGCAGTGTTGGGAAATATCTGGATAAATATATCTAGATAAGTTATCTAGATAAAAATTATTTATATTTTATCTTATCTAGATAAATTTATACTCAGTTATCTTTATCTTCATCTAGATAAAAATCTTGTTATCTATGAGTACCAATCTAGATAATTTATTTAAATAGAATAAAAATAAAATTTTAAAATTTAAAATGTTTTTATATTTTTATTTTTACATTTTTTTGTACATTATATACCTATTACACAGATAATAACTGACAAGATGACAATCTTCTTATGAAGTTTATTTCAAAAAAAATTATTTTATGTTTTATGTTTATCAATGTTTGAAATGAGTTTAAAAAATGATATTTATTTTAAAATGTTTTTAATTATGAATTTTTTACCTAATATCTGTAGGCTGTAGTATTCTGAATATTTTCAAAACCAAACATGAAATTATCTCATATTTATCTAGATAAAAATGTACTTATTTTTATCTTTATCTAGATGAAATTTAGTATAACTATCTTTATCTGTATCTAGATAAGAATTAGTATAGTCATCTTTATCTTTATCTAAATAAATTATTAGTTATCTATTCCCAACACTGTGTATTTGTAGTAATGCAGCCCCATAATTGGTTATGACTGTTAAAGTCACCTAAGAGAATAAAAGGTGGAGGGAGTTGTTGAATCAGGCTTTTTAAGTTTGCTTCGATAAAAAGTGATTGGTAAAATAGGTAAAGGTTGCAAATTGTAATATTTTATTTGAGTTGAACAGATATGGCTACAGTTTCTAGTGGAATATTTATTGGTATTTCTTCGGAAGTATATGAATATTTTATGAATATAGAGATACTTCCGCTAGCTTGGATTGCGTTAGATCTTATTTTGGTAAAACTTGTATATCTTTTTAGTGTGTTTTTTTTTGTAGCATGTAAAATTAGTCTCTTGGAGACAGATGATTTCAGGGCAGTATTTGTTTATTATTATTTGTAATTCGCTAATTCGTTTTTAGAAATCATTTAAGTTCCATTGTAGTATGTTATATTTTGTATTATTGTATTGCATTTAGGTTTTAATTTAATTTAATTTTTTTTTTTTTATATATATATTTTGGTTCTGTGATTGTGTTATGGAATATTAAGTTTCATTGTTTAATATAATGAAAAAAGTAAAATTAAGTTTCTGATTCGTTAAAGTTGTAAGGTTCTACATTTAAAAATTTAGTAAATTTGTTTTTGATGCTACTGTTATGTATCCTTGGTTTGATTGGCATAATGATGTCTAATAAATCTTCTTTTGATATGTTGTATTCATGGTAAATTGTAGATGGTTCAAAATGTCCTTGATTATTTTCGAAAATGTCTTTAAAGGTAATAAAGTTGATTTTGAAAAATTTTTAGATCGGTGAAGAATTTTTTAACAAGTTTTAAATATGACACATTGTGTCGATATTTTCTAAAAATTTTGTAAGGGACGCTGATTTTGCTTTACTGTTCTTTTAGATTCTGAACGGAGTGAAGAATGTATTGATTTTACAATGATGTGTGTTTTTTTTTTTTTTTTTTTTTTTGTGTCTGTCGACACGTTTTGGGGCAGTAAAAATGCTTCGATTGCCTTATGTAGCAACTTTTCTGAAAGGAAAGTGAATCTATTTGGTACTTTGGGGGGTCAAAAGTTAAAAATTTCCAATATTTTTTAAATACGACGGGAAAAACCATAAAAAAATTTGGGAAAAACGGGAGTTTTTACGCAAAACCAGTTTTTGACATAATCAAATTTTTTATTTTGCTATAACTCAAAAACTAATCGATGTAAATACTTGAAATTTTCACCAAATGTTAAGATAAGCGTTCTCTATACACCATTAAATTTTCAAAGTATTTTGACTTTTATTAAGCTATTTATAGACAATTGAAATTTTCAATATTTTTAAGTATTTTTTTTTTAAATAACGATAAAATTTTTTTGGCTGCCTAGAAAATCTTGAAAATTTAATACAAGATTTCTTATAAGTTGTTCCTTAACTGATAAAAAAAAATCTAAAATCGTAAGTCACAATTTTTTTTTATAAGTGCTCAAAGTTACAATTTATACGAAATATGTAAAAATCACGATAATTTGCAAGTTATTTTGTAGATAAAAATTCATAAAATTTTTTCTGTTCATACTTAAGGTTCAAAATTTTAACACGAGGTTGTGTATAAGCTACTCTTCAAAAATCTTTAAAAAAATTTCTACCGGAATTAGAGGAAAAAATTTTATGACTGTTTGAAATTTAAATATTTACGAAATTGCATAAAATAGCGATTTATTCTCAAACGATTTTAAATATTTTTTATAATTCAAAAAGTATAAGTCGCAGATTTTTGAAATTTCTACCAGCTGTTAAGATTGGTATTTCCTTTATGTCATATTTTTTTCAAAATATAATATTGATTTTTAAGCCACTTATAGGCATTTAAAATATTCGATTTTTTTACATTTTTTTTTATAATCGGTGATAAAAAAAATTTGGCTCGTACAAAATACTTGAAAATTTAATAGAAGATTCCACAGAAGTAGTTCTTAAAGTCATTCAAAAATTATTAAAATCCATAGGCACAATTTTTTTTTATAAGCGTTTGAACAGCGAATATTGACAAAAAATTACATGTAAAATATAATATACTGTATAATATTCTAGACTGACAAAGATATCGGTTTTTTTTAAAATGCTCTAACTCAAAAATGAAAAACCGCAACAACTTGAAATTTTCACCAAATCTTTATATTGACGTTCTCTATACATGGTTAAGATTTCAAAGTATTTTGACATATTTTGACTTATTTATAGACAATTTAAATTTTCGATTTTTGTTAAATTTTTGTTTTTAAACATCTATAAAATTTAATTGATTGAGCGAAAACTCTTGAAAATTTTATACTAGGTTTATAATAAGTTAAACTTATCGTAACTAAAAAATATCGGTGATCGGTTAACTCAATTTTTTTTTATAAGCCCTTAATTCTCAAATTTGTATAAAATGTGTAAAAATCACGATAATTTGCATGTTATTTTGTAGATAAAAATTCATAAAATTTTTTTTGTTCATACTTAAGGTTCAAAATTTTAACACTAGGTTATCTATGAGCTACTCTTCAAAAATCTTTAAAAAAATTTCTACCGGACTAAGAGGAAAAAATTGTATGACTGTTTGAAACTTAAATATTTACGAAATTGCATTAAATAGCGATTTATTCTCAGACGATTTTAAATATTTGTTATAATTCAAAAAGTATAAGTCGCAGATTTTTGAAATTTCTACCAGCTGTTAAGATTGGTATTTCTTTTATGCAATATTTTTTTCAAAATATTATATTGATTTTTAAGCCACTTATAGTCATTTAAAATATTCGATTTTTTTACATTTTATTTTTATAATCGGTGATAAAAAAAATTTGGCTTCTACAAAATACTTGAAAATTTAATCGAAGATTCCACAGAAGTAGTTCTTAATGTCATTCAAAAATTATTAAAATCCATAGGCACAATTTTTTTTTATAAGCGTTTGAACATCGAATATTGACATAAAATTACATGTAAAATATAATATAATGTAGAATGTTCTAAACTGACAAATGATATCGGTTTTTTTAAAATGCCCTAACTCAAAAACGAAAAACCGCAACAACTTGAAATTATCATTAAATCTTTATATTGACGTTTTCTATACATGGTTAAAATTTCAAAGTATTTTGACTTATTTATAGACAATTTAAATTTTCGGTTTTTCTAAATTTTTCGTTTAAAAATAAAATATACTTATATAATATTTATAAATAACATTGTATTATATTCTAGACTAACATATGAACTCCGTTCAGAATCGTTATTCGTATACAATGATATCTATCATTCCATTCAAATTTAACAAATCCATTATAATAATGACCTATCCTATAAGCGAGGTGCACTCCACCCCTAACTGTACAGCAGAGCGAGGTCCATCCGGTTCTTTTTTTTTTTTTTGTCTTCGATGTTTTCATTTTGAAGGGTCTTCAGGTTTTGATGAGCAGGCATTACGTTTGCATTATCCTTCAGTTCTAAAGGAGATGGCGGCGCAGAGTTAATAAGAAATTAATCTGGTAAAGATCTTTTAGTGCCGTATGATTGTACAATATCCATAGGAACAACGTCAAAGTTTGGAATCGCATATACATTTTGAAGTATAGGTCTTGTTGTGGTAGCGGATGTTAGTAAAAGATTGGATGGCGATTTAGGATCAGAATCGATATTGGGTGTTTCAAGTAGTGATGTGATGGTGTTCGATGAGGAGGAAGCTACTATAGGGGTATTATATGTGTTTGGTAAAGAGTTTATTTCGAAAGTGTGTTTGCAATGAGTTGGTTATTGATTACATGTGGCATTATGTTGAATGAGTTAATCTGGTTTGAGCATAAAAGACGCAATGTGACCTTAAGTAAGTAGCAAATTAGGGAGTAATCAAATAAAAAGATCCTGTAGTTGGTGTCTTCGTAGCTTATTAGCATGGGTGGTGGAAGTTAATTATTAATGTCATCATGTTGAATAAACGTTTGCCGACGAAAACTTAAGATATGTGTAAATTCTTCAACTTAAAAAAGGTCCTTAGATGTGTTATAGGGCTACAAAAAGGTATATTTAATTTGATGAATTCGTTTGCGATAATATCAGGTGGTTTATTAGGATAAACGTTCGATAATATTATTCTTTTATTTGGATTGAAAAGTTTGCGTAATTTGAACTGTTGTTGTTGTACTGTAATAATTGGGTGATTATCAATTAGATTATTTACTAATGGCCTACTTGATAGGAAAATGCAGAAATGACCTTTTGATATACGCGCAAATAGGATGTTAGACGTTTGGACTAAATTGCCGATATAGATGATGTAGTTTTTGTGTGGTACGTTGTTATCTATATCGATTAATAATGCTTGGTTTTTTTTTGGGAAATAAACTGTTTGCAACAGTTGAGGCGAATGATTGTTAATTGATATCCGTGTTGGTAAAGCTGACTGAAGTGTTGATATCGGATGAATTATTTGGCGAGGACTGATGTAGTGGTTTAGAATTTGATGTGGTTTTTAGTGTATTTGGTTTGGTTGTAGATTTGGGTGTAGTAATAAGTGACGTTTTATTTTTTTATTTTTGTCCATTGTTTGAATGAATTGGTTGGCGAAGGAAGGAGATTTTTAAAGCCGGAGGTTTAGTAAACATTTAAGTGTGATGGGTTTGCACCCGCCGGGTTTACGTATATTAGCTAATAGTATATAATATATATATATATATATTTATATTTATTATATCGAGCATATTACCTGTGATATTGTGAGTGTATACTATACTGATATCGGAAGCTATTAAAAACGGTACCTACTCATGAAACGTGATAAGGTACGTATTGACTATACGGTGTCTAACCACAAACTTTAATGCAATTTCTGTTTTTTATTCGGTTAGCCATTACCTAATTACTCGGTTTTATCATTAATAACGATTAGTATCACATTTTTTTCCGTATTATCTTTGAGAATATTTATCAGTTCTTATTAGTGGATAGAGTATCATGCTTTTTCAAAATTTACAAATAATATGTGTAACTCCTCACCAAATTCTAAACGTTTTTGGGTAATTTATATCATTATGAATATTTATTCAGTTATAGATCTTTTGGGTCTAAAACCATTCTGATAGCTATTATATTTTCTGCTATCGGTACTTTTCTGTCTAGTACACAATATGTTAAGACTTTATATGTTGTATCTAATAATGCAATACCTCCGTAATTACTATACTTCTGCGGGTCTCTGTTTTTATAAATAAGATAGCTTAGAGTTGCACCCTTGTCTTTTGGGAGCTGTTATCAGATCTACTCAATTTTTTCAATAAAATTAGTTATGTGGGTTTACTTCTGAAATTGTGTAAGGGTAAGATTATGAAAGTCAGGTTAAGTATGTCTATCATAATATAATTTTTGGTAGGAAGAGATGAATAAGGTGATATCCAAATGCATTTAAATCAAATAATTAAGTAAATATAATATAGCCAATAATAATTCACATGCAATGGGATTGTTACATTAATTGCCATAAAAATATCTCAATAATAATTATGTAGCTATATTTCTATCTCACAGATATACAAATACAAAGGCGCGGGCGCATGCGTGCGCACACACATACACACATACATACATATATATATTGAAATATATCGTATCAGTCAACATTTTTGTTTTCTCTATAAATATATACCTTATTTACAATATAGCAGTACTACTTATTGCGTACAATATACAGAATGAAAACTAAATTATAATTTAATGTTTCAACAATAGAGTACCTATAGCACATAAAATAATTATTTTATGTTATTAATTTAGCGTTTCCGATGCCTTTATTATATCATTGTATAACTGTATTCTTTGCTGATGTTATCTTACTAATATTAAATACACAAATATATAAATAAATTAAAAGATACAGTGAGCTACTACTCCAATAAATTACTGTCTTGATATTTCAATAGAATTATTTTCTGACCTTCAGAACAACTATAGTAATTTATACAAATTTATAAAAGAGTAGTAGATTTTGATTTATTTTCTAATATTTTTCCAAAATAATTATAAAACCGAAAAATACTTCAAGAAATGTTGTGTTTTATATCAGAGTAAGGAAAATATTGGTATTGATAATTATTTCACTAAGGTTAATTTTTCTTGGTTTGGAATTAAAAATAAATAAATACTTAACGTACATTAACATAATTATCTACCAATAATGGACTTTTTGATGTTTTTCTAGATGCGTACAAACAATAATAAAAAAATGAGCGAATTACGAACAATTTGAACTGCGTGTGTCATTCTTTGTAGAATTACCGCACTACCGATTCTACTTTTCTACATTAAATATAATTAATTATTCTTTTATTTTTATTCCTCCAAAATATGCTATTGTCTCAAAGTGATAGCGTAATAAGGTATTCTCTACCGACTTAAGTCTAACATAATTTAAGTATATTTATAAATGATTACTGGTATTACATTATATTCAGGTGAGTAATCAATAGTATTACATAAATTATGTAAATTAATAAATAATACGAGTCAATCAAATTTAGATAGCGCGTTGGGTAGTTAAAAATACATTTACCTTTACATTTAATTTGAATAAATGTAAAAGAATTTACCTAATCATGGTTATAATACCTAACCATTTTTAAAATAAAAATATTTATATTCAACGACTTCTGCAGCAAGATACTTGTCATTGAACCGTATGATACTTTAATAAATTATTATGTATGTAATTATTATGAACATATAATTTCATTCTTGCATATAATTTTTCATCGTGCCATCATCATCTTCATCTTCTCTAGCCGTCGCCAAACACTATTCATTAAATTAAATTCTTAACTTGGAAAATTGTCACGAGGAAAATAAATAATACATGGAAAGTACGTTTTTTTTTTTACAAATATTAGTTTATGTGAGGAAAGTTGTCAAAAACTTGATCGATTCTGAAGAACTATAAGTCATATAAAAAATATTTTGGATGAAAATTATGTTGTTCAAAACAGTTATGTTTTTTAAATGTGAATTTAAGTTTATTTTTTAACATCCTTTTTTCACAATCATAAATATCAAACGTTACTCAAGTTATATGGTACCATAATTATTATTATAATACATGAATAAAAATAAAATAAGTTAGCCGACGTTCGGGGACGTGTACGAGAAACGTCGTGAGAGTTGCGTAGAATAGCCAAACGAGGAATTAAATAACGGTCAGCTTTGTTAATAAATCTATGGGTAAACGCCTGAATGCTAATTTTATGTTTAACAGTATCTATTTTTTTCCTTTTCACTGTTTAATCGACGAAGACCCGGGATTGTTCTTCACAGTTCTTCAGCGCCGACACTATCGTTTCTTTGTCATTAATATATAACATTCGTTTTACAAATAGGTCAACTCGTCGATTGGTCACGCGTTATTTACAATGCATTTGCCGTTCGTGAAGTGACCGCTACCGCGCTACATGGTATTATACAATATACAATAATGAGTTGTTGGTCTTGTTCGAACCCTATCTTCTCGGTCCGGTAGCTGCACCTGTTGTCTTATTGTCACGTACTTTTGTCGTCTTCCTTGCTTCATAGCCCGATTCGTAGAGCTCAAATACCTAGTAGTCTCCTAGTAGCTGATCTCTCTGGTTCCCTCTCGTCCATCTCCTCCTCCTTTCTAAACAGAATCGCTGCTATAATACCCAGAAAAGCCTGCCTTTCTCGCAACCATACGACTAATATGCGTTCACTTCGATCTGGGTTCTCATCCCTGGGCGAGATCCATTACAACAGTTCCTCGACATCGATAAGAAGTGTGCTTCGTTCATCGGTATACTGTCTTACGACTGTTCGATATTTTATGGGCATACGATTATCGTAGTTCCACAGTGTCGTTATCTTGGCCACCATATAGACATGATGCGTCCATGACCCTTCTCATTTGGTGTAGGTAGGCACGAAAGGACACGTGACCCGTCCAGTGACGTACTCGTATTTAAGGGTTTTCCGCTTATAGGTACTTTCCAATTCACCACCTTCCCCCCATCATCCTTAAAATTATTTATGAAACATATTTGATTATACAACTAGTTATATTATAATATAATACACAAAGATACATAATTAATGAATATTAAATTCTACGTTATATCTTTTTTTGCAATTTACAAATTAATTATACTTAAAACTTTATATTTTGACATTTTATGTCTTTTCTTTGGCACATAGAATCGAAAAGCGTTACATATCATTCCTTAGCAACACCCCTTAGCAACATTCTAATATTTATATATTTTTATAATATTTATAATTAGTTATAAATATATATTAGTTATAAAATAAAATAAATTGTATACTAATATTACTAATAGCAATCGTGTCTTTATTTTTTATCAATTATCTTATAAATATAATCTATATATAATTATGTGCTACATATGATGACTAGGACGGCAAAGACATAAAATGTGGTACTTCATTGCAGACTCGCATGCAATATGGTTTCTTCCAAATCTAACCGTCCCAATGCTGATCGACTTTCTTACTTTTTTCTTTTACTTTTTTCCTCAGCAAATGCATTAATTAAATCATCACAATTTAAAGACGATTATGAAAGATAATAGCGGGCGGCTCCATAACGATAAGCAGATATTTCTCCGTCATTAACTAGCTATAGAATTTTTATCTACTATATCTTGTATACCTTACTGTCTATATTATTGAATTTTAATCCACAGTATGAAAAATCGAACCTGCAACGAATGCACGTATGTTTTATTTTGTATATGTGTACTGATTCGTACTAAGTATAATATATTAATATAGTAGGTGTAAGTAGCTGTTTAATTTAAAACAAATGGAAGAGAATGTTTATGGTTTAACTTGCAATTCTAAATTATCTATATATATAAAAATGGAGACAAAAAATTCGAAATTGCATCAGTTGAGAACGGCTAGGCCGATTATCTTGATTTTTTTTTAAAATGATAGAAAATGTCGTGGAGCGGGTTTATAGGGTTTATATATGGACGTAACTCCACCCCCGGAGGTGCTCAAACAGGAATTTTGAGATTTACGATAGAAATTTTTGTTTTTGTTTATAAATGATTGCTATGGGGGTTATAAGATTTGAGAATAATATTTATTTATTAGTGGTTAATATAATGAATTACCCGACGTTGCAAGGAAACAAAAAAAAAAAACATAAATAAGTACTTTGAATATTTTATATTTGTTTGTGTCATTAATAATGCCAAGAAGATGCCAGAATACCAATTTTTGTCGTAGAACAAATGCAGCTACAAACATGAGAAATAGAAGAGCGCAAATAACAGACGAACAATGCCAATCCGATAGTGCGAATGATTCGTAGTTGACTCACGCAGAGCAAATGACCAACAATGCCAACAGGTACATCGAACATTTATATCTGATTCATTCCTGCGTCTAGCATTCCAGTATGAGCCCGATATTGAATATTATGCTCATTCAAACGTAGTAATTTGTGCTATGGACAAGGAATGCCCGCACTGCTATGCTGTCAAATTCAAAAATGAGCCAGTCTGGATGTGTTGTGCGTCAGGAAAGATGCAACTACCTGAAATTGAAACACCACCTGAACCATGAAGTTCCTGAAGTCAATTAGAATTCATGTTTTCAAATGACATCGTTAGGAGCAACAGAAATAGTTCGTAATACCAATGCAAATGGTCAACAATACAATTCTATACTACGGATTTTAGTATGTTAAGGTTAGGTTAGGATTATGTATTAATTGATTATATTAATCCACCGTATTATGTCAAACTTGGTATAACTTTGATACTTTATTAGATTTAAATCATACACTAAGGTACGTACAAACAGCACTAGGTCCGCAATCTACCATAGGTAGATTGCCTACCTGATAATATACTGCTGTGAATCAGAATTTTTATTCCAGAGAGAAAACTTAAGATAAATCTAGAACATCATCCACAGAATATTAAATAACGAGTTGAACCAAGTTAGAGTCATATAGAGTTGGTATATTTAACGAGCAACGAAGTGCACGGGATCAGCTAGTACAATATATAATTTATGTAAAAATAATTATTCTATGAAAAAAAATCGTAAAATTTGATTTCATCAACTGAAAAATACTTTTTGTAATTTTATAAAAAAATCATTAAAATTTTCCATCCTCTGAATGTCTCTACTCTAGGCTAGGTCCTATAGGGCCTATGCCTAAATACAACTCTGGACTCGTCAGTATCTGAGTCATTCCAGGTCTTTCGAGCCATCACCGCACTTCCGGAATCAGTGTGTTTGTCCACTAAGCCGTACTAGACCAATTACATTTCTGTTATCGCGCATTAATGGTTATTGTCCTCTCCTGCTTCTACGCTTAACAATATCTATAACAATATACCAGAAAATATTTAAAATATTGTAATTTTATTTATTATAGTTTGTCGATATTATGTTTACTTTTTAAAAGAATAAAATGTCTTTTTTAAATACTTTGGAACAGCGGAAAACTTCTGACACAGAAAATTTTGAAATGAAAGATAAACTATAAATATTACTCTTCGAAATACGGGCTTTCCTTAATAATCAGCCTAAACTTGCTCTAAGAATTCTTAAAACTCGTTTCCGGTTTTCGGGTACCAGATATTTTACTATTGTAATAACTGTTTAATGTATAATGTTTAATTATCATAGGTGCACTAAGGTTTCTCAATTGTATTACACTTTGAATTAGTTTTTTATACTGTTGCATAATATAATATATGTTATTACATGCACTTAATATCGATATAAACATGTGTTTAAAGGACTTTAGTTAACAAAAACTGTAGAACCCTAGGGAGTATAGGTATAATTCTGATAATTAAAATCTCAATGAAAAAAAAAAGATAAATTTAAATTGGTTGGGTAATCTATTTTTAACATCGTTACAAATATTATGTATTTATAGATGTATACTTCACGTGTAACTTTTTGAGTGGTAATTTTATTTTCATCTATTATCTGGGAAAGAACTGTAATTCGGTCGCTTAATGAAATTTGTAAACACTTTATATAAAGCGTAGGTATATTTACCTCTTTGGAAACGCCACAATTATGTCAATTTTACCGCATTATTTATCAGCGCGTTTCTTTGAGGAACGCCGACGTGCCACCCACGCCCATCGAAAGAGCCTTTTAACCATTTTCTCTATATTCTTTATTCGGTTTCAAATGTTTGGCGTTTCTTCTAAAGTAATAATATTCTTGTTCTTAGAAACCAGTTTTTTTGACACGGCAGTGTTTGTGTCAGGCAATTATCCCTTTGAACACAAAGACTTATCATCAACTTCGTGAACATCGATTATTTTGGTTCTCGTTTTATAGCATTCTCGGGCGTGCAATATACGCAATACAACCCCACACTCTTTCTTTAAGGTTAGTTAATTAAGAGTTCTTTGCGTTAGAACTCATCTGGCCCGAATTAGCAATCGGTTTCGCGGTTTACAAAAGCTCCCTGCAGAGAAATCTTGTCGAAGAAATTATTTGCCCAACGATTGTCATACATAACGCATAACGTACCCCCGTGCCGTGTTTGCAAGGTCAAAATGGGCACTCGTCGAATATTTTATTAGGTTAATTAAATTAACTGCGATAATAATACCGTAAACAGATCCGCCGCTGTTAATACATTACCGATAAAACAACATAAAGCTCTTTGAATACCACGCAGATACGTAGTATCGACCGCAGTCGTTGCACTAACATTAATTATAGGTTTTATTAACCTTTGTTAACGTGAATAATGTGATCACCAGTATTTTTATTTCTTTATTGAAACGTAATACATTTGATATTACTGGATGTACCATGAGTATTGTAATATTTGGTTGGTCAAAAAAAAAAATAATTTTATATTATATAGGTACATAGTTTTTATGCCACATCATAGAATAATTATTTGATTTTAGATAATTTTAATTGATTGAGCTTTATGGTTTTTACAAACACGTTAAAAAGCCGAATTTAATAATATCAACTAAAGTTACTTGTTCTACGAAAACGAGTAAATGATTTTTATTAAGTTAATACTACATACTTCATAATCTTCAACAATTATAAAAACGTTTATAAAGAACACAATTATGTAAACTTTTCACTTACATAATAAATTGTAATCTCATTCATTGTAACTCTATTTAAATATAAATTATGATAAAATGTAATCTATAAATAAAATGAGTATGAATGAATTGTTGAGAAATATTGAATAAAATTACCTTAAGATCTACAAGGAACAAACACTGCTGTATAATTTTAACTACCCTATGTATACTTTAATGCAGTTTTATGATATGTAGAAAGCAAAAAAAAAGGAAATTGTATAATCATCAATTTGTAGTAGAAAATCTATATAATATTATACATTTTATTGTTGTGTTCTTTTTTTTCTCTTTTTAATTCAATCGAGTAACCATAACATACATTATGTGCACAAGGGCGTACCTCTGCCAAACATTATATATATATATATATATATATATATATATATATATATATATATATAAACGATACGTATTGAAAGGACAATGCATAGAAGGGCATCCATACAGGAGTGGTATACTTATTGTAAATAAATCATGTTCGGATATAAGTAGCTGTTGTCGCCGAGCTCCCTTCGTCCTCCCGTCGTTATAATGACATAGCATACATCTCTTTGTCGCTCACTATAATATTTTTCATCGCACTAAAAAATACGACCTATCGAAAAGTAAAAAATGTACTCGGTCGATTTTTATTTTTATTTATTTTATTTCCTCGTTCGTATATTCTGAAAACTAACTTTGATACATCACGGGCTATAAATAAACGTTGACTGTAACACGTTGTGGTAAACGCATTGAATTTCAATTGTTTCACGTTTTTAAACATGCAAAGGACAGTTCGGTTTGTAAAAATCGACAAAACGTGCGGAGAAGTTCAAAAAATAAAATATAAACGCTCGTCGGAATAACACCGATAATGGAGCTCTGTAAAACAATTAACGCAAACGAAAAAAAAAAAAAAATATACAAATCATACTCTGTCAAACATAAGACACTAGTCAACTCCCAAAGTATTAAAATCCATCGTAAATACGCCATAGTGGTACTAAATGAGTAATATGTATATATATATATATATAATATCGGAGTAAAGTAACGAAGCAATCGGTATACAACAAAATTGGATTTCACAAGATGCATTTGTTTATTAAAATAATTGATTCGATCTGATTCAAAATAAAATTTTGACTTAAGTTGAATTGATACTCGTATATGTTATGTATATGATTTTTTAATATTTTTAAAGTCAAAAAAAGTTTTTTTAATTTTAATAATTGACTATGTGAACTTCTAAAAAATACTGAACGAGGATATAATTTGATATAACAATTTAAACTGTGTTTAAATATTTTTTAAGTCGTGAATCTCATACTACGATGTAATAAGTATTGATCAAAATGCAGAAATGTAATGTGAATGTGACTATTTCTGATATTATAATATTTCCGACTTTTGAGTAACGGTTTTAGGTTAAAAAAAAATTATGTCTGACAGTTGAGTGCCCTATATCCTTGGTCCGTAGATAATCGAACATAGTCACATTAATGCACCTTATAAGCAGATTCAAATTCAGCTAGCTAAGAATACAATATAATATATAAAAGAGGCTCATTTTTTAAAAATTATTTTCGTACATTCAATGATGTCATGTCAAATTATAAAAAAAAATGGAAAGCTAAAATGATATTGAGGTGCTCTTCTTGTACATAATAATATGTAAGTAATATCATTATTATTACTAAACAGTGATTCATGTGTACTAACCTCTTTTAAACAACAATTTTTGCATTCGTTTGTTGGATAAAATAAAAACGAAATTTAACTTGGTAGTATGATTATCGATCGTATTGAAATTATTTAAGAGGTTCATTCTATGGAGGAATATCAACTATTTAATTTGTCTAAATATTTTAATGACAAGGCGAATCGACGCAAAAAAAAAAATTCGAGATCAACGAATATAGTGGATCGTCAACGCCCAAGAAATGGCTGAGAAACTTTACAAATTACAGATATTATATCGAGTTTGAACTGTTAAAAACTTCGCACGATATCTAGACTAACGCCGAGACGTAAGTAGTATTTCAAATATGATTAAGGAACACGACAAGTAGACATAAATATATATAAATGTACGTGTGTGAAATTTATTTCGCTCGTGTATATTGCGTAATCAGAATGTTCGGAATAATCCAGCTCTGACAAAACTTATCAACAAAAATTGGTATATGACAGATGAGGCATGGATTTTCGTCTCAGACTTGAAACAAAAGTCCTACAGACTGCATTGCCTTTATACGAACACGCGCACTAAAACTTTATCGTAGCCGTTGAAAAGGTCACGTTTCACCACCTTGAATGATGTTGATTAGTTTTATTTTTTACATACGTTCATACTATACGATAGAGTGTAATCACGTTAACGTTATTAACAGCAATGTGGATGATTTAGGATTGAGGATCAAAAACTTGAAAATTGTACACAATGTACGTTTAAGTAATTCTTACACCCTTAATTCTCATATTTTTAATTGCCAGTATCATAGACGCAAATAAGGGGGGCTAAGGGGGCTTAGTCCCCCCTAAGAATTGCTATAGCCCCCCCAAAAACAAATGATTTTACTATATGATACACATTATAAATTACAATGTAATTTCGAAAGAAATATCACTTTTCGCGCGTAACGAATGATTTGAAAAATGATAATCGAATTTCGATTGATGCGTCGAGAATCACGTGATTACGCTAATCTGAAGAATAGTTGGCGGGAAATGTGCAGCACTGATGTCTGATAAGAAACTAAATACTTTTAGTAAAACCGAAAGGAGAATTAAATTATTGTAATAAGATTTAGTATAAGAATAATAAAAAAAAATTGATGTCAAAAAAATACCAATGTGTTAATATAATATTAGATGATTATGTGAATTTTAATTTAGATGGTATATAATATATATTATATATATATGTACCTATATATGTTTATGTTTATTTGTAATTCATGTTGCTGCAGCAAGGTAAATTTTTTTAGTGGTTTTGTAATAATTTAAAAGCATCATAAGAGTATTCAGTATCCTGAACTGAGCTACGGCTTCAGCCCCCCCCCCCCTCCAAATTTCAAACACTATTTGCGCCTATGGTCAGTATACCCGTTGCCATCTGAAAATACTGTGAAATAGTACTTCGGATGGCAGGAGAGTTATTCCAAATACTTTCTCAGACATATGTATATTTCATGCATGGTCGTAATACGAAATAATTTAAACTAAAATCAAAAGAACGTCAGCGTCGATTTACAGAGATGCATACACAAAACACGATGTTAACATGTTATGCACATAGCTACGTTTTTTTAATATGATACAAGGGACATAAGAAACGTGAATTAATCATAATACTTGAAACGTATTCGTATACACGAGTGTAGGAACATTCCCGAACTCAGTGCGCGTACACACCATAAACGTACACGGACACACTAGCACACACACGAACACACCCACACACACACACACACACACACACACACACACACACACACACACACACACACACACACCACACACACACACACACACACACACGGGTATACGCGCATACGTGTACACCGTGTCGACCGAAGATAAGGAATCCTCGTGTTCTTCGTTTCCTTCACTTTACAATTGCACCGGATGATGATTACAAGTTGGCGCTTTGTACTTTCATCCCTCCTGCCCATCGCTGGTGTGTAATCCTCGAGATATTCTGCACGTGGCGGCAGCGTTGGAGGCGGTGCACGGACTGGCTGGTATTTCAATCAATAATTCCCACGATTCCGTATCACCCGTGCGGACATTCGTACCTGTATACACCTGTATATGTGCACACAGAGTTTTCTTAGTAATTCCAAAGAAAATTAATTCAATTAGAAATTTCTGAAATTTCTGCTACCGATACGATTGGATTACTCGGCAGTTACGATATTATATACCATGTGTTTGTGTATGTTTGTGTATGTTTCCCTTACATTTAAAATCATTGAGAGTCTGATACATGTGAATTTGATTGTACGTACGAAACGTATAGGATAATAAACCGCATTTGTCCTCTGATAGTTGTCTTCGTCTGTACTGTATAAAAAGCGAAACTAAATAAAGTTGTTTGAGTATTAAATAATTTATTATTAATCAGTATTGCTTAATCGCATACAAACGTAGTACCCACTCTTCTGAAAGCTGATGTCAATCACACATTTTGATTTTTTTTTCTTATGATTATTAGATTAATTCAACGTTTTTATAGCGATTGAATATAGTGAAGGGAAATACAATAAAAATAATAAATGACGTGCTTAAAGCTAAAAGTAGAGTAAATACACTGAGCATTAACGACGTACTTATGAATAATACAATTTCACTGCGAGTTTCAAACGCTAAAGACTTAACGTCAAAATAAATAATTTAATTAATTAGAAATAATTAATTATTTTGTACTTAATTGTTGTTCACTTAGCAGTTTGTGAGTGCACAATAGTGATTTGTACAAAGTAAATTACTTAGTACCTCACATTATACATTTTGGGGATTTTTTTTTAATTTGTAAGTTCATAAAATATGCATAGTGTATATTCATATATTCTCGCTGAAACCAATATTAAATTTATAGCTTTTTATGATAATTTAAAGTAAATCATCACAGTTTACCTATAAACAAAAATTCGCTTACAACTCTTATTTTTTGCATGGTAATTCAATCCAAAATTACGATATTAAACTTTTTTCGTACATAACACAGATACAATACAATAATAAATAGATTATTTATAGCTCAGACGATTAGGTTTCGAGAATTTTTTTTGTTTCATCGTGTATTTGTAATAATTTTGCTCTTTTTACCCTTAATGCGAATATCGGTGAAAGCGTCATCTAGATTTTAACGTTAGATTCATTGTACACGGAAGTAATTAACAGCACGAATATATAATAAATTATTAAACCAAAGAACACAAAATAAGAGTCTTTAAGTTCGGTATAGTTCTTTATAAAACAAATAATTGATATACACGCTAATTTTTGTTTTGAATAAAAATTAATTTTTCTTTTCTTATTTTCATCAAAAATCGAATGAACTCGACATCGAATTCGTAAAAAATGTATCGGTTCACAAAAATAATATATTTTTTTTTCGTATATTATTTTATGTATTGTTCGTTCATTCATGTCTGTCGAGCACATCAACACGTGAATAAATAGCCCCTAGTTCCAGGTATTGGTACGTCTGCGCAACTTTTATCTAACGCGTGGCGTTATTCAAGAGATTCGGTCACAGGAACAAGTGGGAAGTTGATATGGTGAAGTTTTTGAGGGAATTTGAGAGGAAAGAATAATAGATAAGCCATTGGCGGTAAAAAGTCTCTATCATAAACTTGGTAATAGGATAAGAAGAAAACCATGCAATTTTAATAAAATATAAAAACATCAAATTGTAAGTATTATATTATAAAATATAATTTATTTATTTATTTTGCACTATTAAACTAAATGTTTTTCAGCCATTTAATATTCTAAAATGTATATAAACTTTGTGTCCTACTCTTTGTTGGAGTTTTTAGTAAAAGTTGTCAGAGTAATTACAGAAGATAAACACGTTTTTTATCTGCAGTAGTTCTTTCAACCCCTTCGTATTTTTCTACATATCTGTATCTTGTAGAGTACTATGAATATTATAAATATAACACATATTCCAATATATAGTTATAAAAATATCATATTTAACGAGATTACACATTTTATATTAAAATAAAAAGATTTGTTCAGAAAGAATAATTAGTGATAAATATTTAAAATAAAATGTGACTTTCTGGTTATGAGAATAAATAATAAATATTAACATATTATATTATAAATAAAAAAAAAGAACTGGATGGGCCTCGCTCTGCTGTATACTTGGGGATGAAGTACGACTTTAAAAAAACCGATATCATTTGTCAGTCTAAAATATTATACATTATATTATATTTTACATGTAATTTTATGTCAATATTCGCTGTTCAAACGCTTATAAAAAAAATTGTGCTATGGATTTTAATAATTTTTGAATGACATTAAGAACTACTTCTGTGGAATCTTCTATTAAATTTTCAAGTATTTTGTAGGAGCCAAATTTTTTTTATCACCGATTATAAAAAAAAATGTAAAAAAATCGAATATTTTAAATGCCTATAAGTGGCTTAAAAATCAATATTATATTTTGAAAAAATATGACATAAAGGAAATACCAATCTTAACAGCTGGTAGAAATTTCAAAAATCTGCGACTTATACTTTTTGAATTATAACAAATATTTAAAATCGTTTGAGAATAAATCGGTGTTTTTTGCAATTTCGTAAATATTTAAATTTCAAACAGTCATTAAATTTTTTCCTCTAAGTCCGGTATAAATTTTTTTAAAGATTTTTGAAGAGTAGCTTATAGATAACCTAGTGTTAAAATGTTGAACCTTAAGTATGAACAGAAAAAATTGTATGAATTTTTATCTACAAAATAACTTGCAAATTTTCGCAATTTTTACATGTTTCGTATAAATTGGAACTTTGAGCACTTATAAAAAAAAATTGTGACTTACGATTTTAGATTTTTTTTTTATCAGTTAAGGAACAACTTATAAGAAACCTTGTATTAAATTTTCAAGATTTTCTGGCCGGCCAAAAAAATTTTATCGTAATTTTAAAAAAAATACTTAAAAAAATTGAAAATTTCAATTGTCTATAAATAGCTCAATAAAAGTCAAAATACTTTGAAAATTAACCGGTGTATAGAAAACGTTAATTTAAATATTTGGTGAAAATTTCAAGTATTTACATCGATTATTTTTTGAGTTATAGTAAAATAAAAAATTTGATTTTGTCGAAAACTGGTTTTGCGTAAAACCTCCCGTTTTTCCCTTATTTTTTTAGGGTTTTTCCCGTCGCATTTAAAAAATATTGAAAATTTAAAAAGTACCCCCAAAGTACCAACTAGATTCACTTTCCTTTCAGAAAAGTTTTTACATAAGCAAAACTAAGCATTTTTACTGCCAAAAAAGGTGTCGTCAGACACAAAAAAAAAAAAAAATTAAAAATTAAAAAAAAAAATAAAAAAAAAAAAAACACACATCATTGTAAAACCAATAGATTCCATCACTCCGTTCAGAATCTAAAATAATTTTAATTAATATTAAAATCTTCTGAGACTAACAGAGAATAAATATGTTATGATTATGTTATTACAAATATAAAGCTATTTGATACAGGATATATTAAAAATCAATGCTTTATCGAAATCCATTGAAAATAATATTAGAATCATAAATCTTAAATCAAGACTTTAAGGTTTTTAATATAATCTCATTTAATAATATAATCTCATCCGGTTGCTTCTAAAAAATAATTACTTTAAGAGCCAATACGAACTATATTATACAAAACGTAATAATATATTTAAAAAAGAACCGGATGGGCCTCGCTCTGCTGTACACTTGGGGGTGAAGTGCGACTCTTCATAGGATAGAACATTATAATGGATTTGTTAAATTTGAATTCAATGATAGGTATCATTGTATACGAAAAACGATTCTAAACGGAGATGATATGTTTGTCTAGGATATAATACATTGTTATTTATAAATAGTGTAATAAGTATATTTTATTTTGAAACGATAAATATATTTTTTAATTAGGATGGGCAGTTGCATACAGCGACATAGTTTGTCAGTCTAGAATATTATACATGTAATTTTATGTCAATATTCGCTGTTCAAACGCTTAAAAAAAAAAATTGTGCCTATGGATTTTAATAGTTTTTGAATGATATTAAGAACTAAACACACATCATTGTAAAACCAATAGATTCCATCACTCCGTTCAGAATCTAAAAAAATTAAACTGTGAATTGAAATCAGTTAAGTAGCATATAGGTTAGTACATTATCTTATATTTAAGAAATAAACAAAATAATGATAAATAATAATTTATAAAGGAATCCATAAAATCAGTAAGATAAATTACATTGTCTTAATGCATTTATATAAATGTATTATTTATATAAAATAGAAATGTTTTCTGATATTTATTTTTTAATATTTTTATATCCTTTTAGCAACTTATTAACTAATTAAAGAAAAATTTTAAAAATTTAATATTACAATTAATTACATTTCTCATACAATAAATTTGGAAAATTATATTTATTTTCCATTATCTAACACGAAGATTTTATAAATGTAATATATTTTATTGACGATTTGATGTACGTAAAATATTATAAATATTAATTTTATGTTGGTGCAATAAAAATAAGTTTATTAGGTATTATAAATTGAATACAAAAATATACTACCAACTTATAGCCACTTTTATTGTTAAGTAAATTTTAACTCATTTAAGTTACTAATTCGAATAATTACTAAATGTAACAAACTAATTTATGAAATTCCAAAATTTTCTTAGTGTTTGGTGATTGTTGTATTAATATTACTTCGCAATCGACCATGTAAAACGATCGTTCTGTGGGTATTCAATTTAAAAACTAGAGTATTGATGTTATTTGGAAATACTTTAGCCTCGCAATTTAATTCCAGGGTGAGATTACCGGACAGGTATACAGAAAAATTATTTTAAAACTTAAGTGCAATATTGTTTTTCCATCTACGGCAGCATTTTGCTGCAGTACCTGTCGCTGCTTACCCATCGGTTGTAGACACATTTCAAAACTTTTTATCTACGTTATTCCGATTGAAAAACTAATAACGAAAGGTGTGGTACAAAAGTTTTCATAATCGAATTTGTTTTTTGTGAAATACTGCTGGAAAAACTCTCATAACCATTAAATAATTTTCCTGCTATTTCATCAGCATAACGATTTAGTTTTATTTTAACATCGAAATCTTCTTTAACGATATTATGACGGATCGTTATTTTCAATCAAAAACTTTTATTACTATAACCTATTTAGCCTAGGGACATCTTGTTTAAAAAAAAAAAATAAATATTATCATAAGTGAAATTCGCATAGAATGCTTACAAATTCATAGATAACACATAGGATATTAGCTTTCTATAAATTAATAACTGGTTACTGTTCATAACGAGCAATCAATGCATATTCGATTGTGCAATAAATTAATTATAACTTTCATATGATGATGGTGCACTATAGTTTATTCTGAAAATATATTTTATTTATACATATTGGATTTTGATAAAAATTAACCTTAAAAATGATTATAGGCCCACGGTAGAAAAATATAAAAGTTGATCATTAGAAGACTTTACTTAAAAAAATAAATATATATTTTTTTATTATTGTATTGCTTAATTGTTTTTAATAAAAGTAAAAAAATTTAAATTAAATATTTTTTATAATTTTTTTTAAATTTTTTATTATATTATTTTTGGTATAGAAAAATGATCACGCTTTCATTCTCAATGAAACTTCTGACCATGATGAAGTGTTAGTGACAAAAATAATGCATTGTCATAGGATACGACAATGGTAGCCAAATTTTAGAACTATTTTATAAAACACTATGTAGACATTCAATTAAGTATAAACTATTACAAACATTTAATATACAAGGAATACCTACAATTTAATTGTATCAATGAAGATAAAAGTTAATAGTTTAATAAAATTAATTTAGATGGAAAAAATCTGATATTGGAGTTTAATCATATTAAAATATTACGTATTTTATGCAAGTAGGTAAAGTGTAACATTCTAATAGAAATAGCACTAAAAATGAATAAGGTATTTAAAATACAATTTTAGTTAATATCTAGGTTGATATATTATTTATATTCATGGATCAACACGGTTTTAAAATAAGAATTTGAAATACATTTTCATCAGATGTCAAATTATGAATATCCTACGCAAAAATTAAAATTTATCTAGGTAAATTTTAGTGCTGAATAAACAGTTATGTATACGAAAAGTATATTATTGTGAAAAAATACCGAGGTGTGGCAATTAAGGATAAATGACCAAAAAAGTTCAGAGTGTAATTTTTTAATTTCAAAAGCACAACGATGTACAGTGTTCGTTCGATAAACTTTGCTAATGCTGTCGTGTGATGATCATTCCTTCGAGTTATATTAGTTTCGAAGGATATTTGTTTACATTCAATGCTGTGTTGCATCATTCAATCTATTCCAGGAAATTAACGGAAGTCGTCGATTAAAGATCATGTTCATGATAGAGAGTCAACAAAGTTCACAAAGATATTCGAGGTACGACGATCGATGAATCGATGATCTAGACATAACAGTTCCCAGCTAGTTAAGGTCTCTTTTACACAGTCCATTTCTTTAACGGCAACGGAAACGGATCAGATAAAAATATCCGTTTATATAATAAATTGTTGTTTGTTGGTAAAAACGGACAGGGTGAACGGATTGTATAAATAACTATGTGTCATACCGACAAAACTGCTCTTCAATGCAAGTTATTACGTTCATGTCATGAGGAACTAGATCGAAGAACACAAGGTGGTGAAAGCGGTCTACGGATTATGTTCGATAATGGTCTTCCTAAAGTTGGTGTTATGCAGTCGAAAAACGGGAATCATCTAATCAACCAATCCTAACCAATCCAGTATCATCTAATGTTCAAGTCTCTGGTTTCTACCAAAACTGTCGGGGGCTCCGAACTAAACTACTTAATTTCAAATGTAATGTATCTGTGTTTAATTTTATTTTTATTGTGTTAACTGAAACCTGGTTAACAGAAAATTTTTCTGATTGTAAACTTGGCCTTTGTAATTTTAATATCTTTAGATATGATAGATGTATTTCTAATAGTACATGTCTTAGAGGTGGTGGGGTCCTTATCGGCGTTCGCAAAGATATACCCTCCCGCCTGATTACCGTGTCTGAAATGAATGTGGAACACATTTTTGTTGAATTATCCATTGGCTCGTCCAAATTTGTTGTTGGTGGGGTATATATTTCTCCCCTATCTTCTTCTATTATTTATGAATCTCATATAAATTCTAAAGAGTATTTAAATAATCATTACCCTGGTCACACATTTATTATTTGCGGTGACTATAATATCCCGGAGGTTTCATGGGATAATGATAACAATGGCATTACGTATTTCTTTACTTCCTCCTCTCGTGCTAGCTGTGTCCCTGAAGCTTTTTCATCTTTAAATTTCTACCAAAATAACAATATAATAAATTGCTCAAACTCCATATTAGACCTAGTTTTTTGTAATAACAAATTTTTAACTATTGAAAAATCTCTGGAACCTGCTGTACCAATTGATCCTTATCACCCAGCGTTAAATATTTCTTTACCTGCTAGTTTACCTATGTCTCATTGCAACCGGGACCATATATTTTTTAATTTCCGCAAGGCCAAATACGATAAACTACGTTCATTTTTTGCCTCTTTTGACTGGTGTTCTACTTTCCTACATTGCGACACTGATTCAGCGTTTAATATTTTGTATGATGCTCTTCACCATTCCGTTCTTGAATTTGTACCCAAATGTACCTTTAGGGAGTCAACTTATCCACCTTGGTTCACGAAAGAATTAAAACATATACTCTTATCAAAGAAACAAGCTCATACTAGATTCAAATCATCCAAAAGTATTACTGATTATAAAGAATTCTCAATTCTCCGAGCTAAATTCAAATATCAATCCAAAAAAGCATATCGTGGTTACACTGAACAGGTCAAAACATCACTTAAAAGTAATCCTTCCGAGTTCTGGAGATATGTTAAAAATAATCGATTTCAAAATAATATTCCGAAGGACATGACATATAATAATATTACCTCTTCAAACGAAGAAATGACAGCCAACCTATTTTCAAATTATTTTTCTTCGGTTTACATCGCTGAACAAATTGATTTAAATGCAAGTACGTTAGGTATACCTACCTTTGATTTACCCAGCCATGTAAGTTTTTCTGCTGATGATGTTTTTCATCGGTTATTGGCGCTAAAAGGTGAATGGTCAATTGGACCTGATGGCCTTTCAGGTCATTTCTTATATGAATTAAGAGCAGTCTTAGCCTTACCTTTATGGACTCTGTTTAGACGTTCACTGGATGAGGGTAGTTTCCCATCTATACTAAAATTTAGCTCTATTACGCCAATTTTCAAATCAGGTAACCGCAATATTGTCTCAAATTATCGGCCAATAGCCATCCAATCACACATCTCAAAAATATTCGATTCTCTTGTTTTGTTTAGTATTCAGCCATCTATAAATAGTATTCTTATGGAAGAGCAACATGGGTTTCGTCCCGGGCGCTCAACTACTACTTGCAATCTTGTTTTCAGCAATTATGTTTATAACTCTTTCCAAAATCGTTCACAGGTTGATGTAATTTACACTGACTTTAAGAAGGCTTTTGATTCCGTTAATCACGATGCGCTCATTATGGTTCTCAAGGAATCCGGTATAGGTGAGCCTCTTTTGTCATGGTTCCGGTCCTACCTTAGTGATCGATACCAATGGGTTAAGGTTTTTGGTATCAAATCCAATGTATTCTTGGCTTCCTCTGGCGTTCCACAGGGGGTAATTTATCCCCCCTTTTATTTTTACTATTCATCAACAGTATCCATCGTCACTTGCAGCACTGTCATCTTCTCTGTTTTGCAGACGATATAAAATTATACATGAGCGTCTCTACAATTGATGACTGTTTAAAACTACAAATCGATATTAATACGTTCTCTGAATGGTTTGATAAGTTAGGATTGTCTCTAAATCTCTCCAAATGTAAAGTTATGACATTCACTAGGATTCATTCTCCCATTGTCTTTTCTTATCGCCTAGGTAAATCTGATATCATACGTGTCACCAATGATTGTGTAATGGACCTTGGGTTTAAGTTAAATAGTAAACTGGATCCTGGCCCCCATATTAATTATGTTTGTTGTAAAGCTTTAAAAACACTTGGGTTTATTATGAGATTGTCCAGAGATTTTTGACTGGAATCATCTATCAAGTCTCTATATTGTGCTCTAGTCCGCCCTATCCTTGAATATGGTGCGATTGTTTGGGATCCCGTTACTGCCGGTCACTCGAGTGAACTTGAAAGGGCACAGCGTAGGTTCCTTAGATTTTCTAGATATTTGTTAAATATTCCGTGCACACCTCATGACTATGCCCCAGTTGCTGATGTGCTTAATTTGTCATCTCTGGCTGAGCGTAGACGGTCTGCCGGTTTATCCTTCCTTAAAGGGCTATTGTGAAACAAAGTAGATTCTTCTGTTCTTGTATCCCTGTTAAACTTTAAGGTCCCTCAGCGTACAACTAGGGAAACTGCTCCTTTCTTTATCCCCCACTCTACCACCAATTATTTGGGGAACGAGCCAATTAGGCGGTTAATGTCCCATGCTAACGCTAATCCTTCTTTTTTAGAGTCTATCTTTGAATATTAGATTATATATTAAGATTATCTATATGTATTGTTGTAAAAATTTGTTGTACTAATTTACTATATTACTTGTAAAAAGGCTAATTCCCGTATATTCTATAATAAATATTATATAAATATTATATCTACTCAGTTTTCTTTTTTTATTCGATCCGTTTCCATTGCCGTTAAAGAAACGGACTGTGTGAAAGAGGCCTATCATCTCTTTGCACGATGTTTAAACTATTTTTTTTTAATTCATTTAGTTCATAATATTAACATTTATGAATACAAAAAAAAAATATATATATAGCTTAAGCCCTTTATGATTCTAACCATATGGAAAATATTTATTAAACAACATTTGAAATATTTTTTGCGTTATAATACACGGAAATAAGTAATACGTGAAATAATGAAACTAAATAGTGTTCCGTGATGGTAGAAATTTTACAAAATTGTTCCGTGCCTTATGTTAATTTTGGAAACCATTGAATTTATATTAAGATCGACAAAATCAAAGAGGGCGGTGATTGAGGTTGAAACATTGGGGCAGGATTGCGACCTGATTAAATGAAATATGTCACAGCGTTGTATATGAAGGAATGAGATTTTCGATTTTGATTGGTTTTATATTGGTATCAGGTTCGTGACGGATGTATGGTTGTAGAGTGGGGTTGAATCCGTTTATAAATTACGACGTCGATATATTAACCTGTATGGTTAATGACACGCGATTAAGTCATACCTATATACAGATTTTATTTAATGCAGTTAAAAAGTTATTTTTATTCGAGCAAACAGAAACAAGCGCTTTATAGTTTTATGAAATTGTGCTAATAATAATATTAATGTACACTTCACTACGTTTATGTTTTTCGGTAACGTTCCATCAAGTACAAAATATAATGTCACTTTAAAATAAAAGTTAAACATTAATATTTTAAATTAAACGTGAAATATGTATTACATTTAACTTATACAAGATATTGTTTATAAGTACTTATACCACATTATAATATGTATACTTACATGACATTTAAAACAATACGATTATTCACATTTATCGGATCAATATTTATATTTGATAGTAATTGTAGCTTTTTCAACGAAATCGATACGAAGAATCGAGTTTCACGTTGATTTTTAGAAATGTTGATAAGCTTTCGTAATTTTCAACTTTGAGAGTATAAAATCATAATATCTATGGAAATCAAGTGTAAGGGGATTCCGAGGAAATCATTGTAAGGTTAAACAAATAGTGTAAAATATACACAATAATTTGCACTGTTCACCTCCTTTAGGTCGAGTTTCATATCACGTGTAATGGTTACCACGGTGAATATCACATTACTCAACTAATGATCATTACTATACGACGTAGGTATGTATGTACTTGAATCAAGACAACCGTAGTCAAACACAAAAAAATCATTTCGCTGAATTGAGTTAACGATCATGTTATTATTATTATTATTATTATTATTATTATTATTATTAATATAATTATTATAATCGTTTAATTTGTAAAATATAAACAATGAATAAAATAAAGTAAACGTAAGGGACGATGCCACCTTGTTCTCTACGGAATTACAACTTATAAAAAATAAAATATTATAACATAACATTGTTTATGATAAGTAATAATAATAAGTGGACAAATCATAACATTTTATTTACAAATAACATATTTTATAGAATGTATTAATATGAGTATATTGAATGGTATAAAAATGTTCAGAATAGCGAATTTGATTGTCAAATTTTAAAGACTAAAATATAGTTATAATGTTATCACGATTCTTCAATGTAAAACTATTCCAGTATTATGATAATTTGCATTCATTATGATAAGATAAAATAAAACTCCATTATGAAATATTAACGTATTTTATTATTCAAGTAGTTCGAACGAAAAATGTTATTTTTAGCAGAACATTCTTGTAAAAAGATAAATTATCTAGAGAAAAGTATTTTTTTTTTTTTTAATCGTACAAAATATTAATTATTTTAATTAATTGATTGTTATTTTGATTTTAATTGTACAACGTCAGATTTTTGTTTTTAAACTGTTAAAGTTTAACGTTAAAATGTACAAGTAAAATAAACGATATAAAATTTTAAAGTACAATACAAATTGATTTGTTATTATAATAATTATTAATTTTTATTTTTTAATTGAATTATGATTTTTATATAAAATCCATTAACGAAGCAAATAAAAGGTATAACGAAAGTCAAAGTATAAAAATTTAAATTATTTATACAGACACAAGCCAAATAATTATAAACTAATGTTTACTTAAAGCTTATAATATCAAATAATATTACACCGTTGATATATTGTATTTATAAAAATTATACATAACTAGCTAATCCCGTGCACTTCGTTGCTCGTTAAATATACCAACTCTATATGACTCTAACTTTGTTCAACTGGTTTTTAATATTTGGTGGATGATGTTCTAGATTTATCTTAAGTTTTCTCTTCGGAATAAAAATTCTGATTCACAGCAGTATATTGACAGGTAAGCAATCTACCTGCGGTGATTTAAATCTAATAAAGTATCAAAGTTATGCCAAGTTTGACATAATACGGTGGATCAATATAATCAATTAATACATAATCCTAACCTAACCTTAACATACTAAAATCCGTAGTATAGAATTGTATTGTTGATCATTTGCATTGGTATAACGAACTATTTCTGTTGCTCCGAACGATGTCATTTGAAAACATGAATTAAATGTTGTAATTGACTTCAGGAACACGTTAGAATCTGGATCTGTACCAATAAGTAAACCGTTCAATGGTTCAGTTGGTGTTTCAATTTCAGGTAGTTGCATCTTTCCTGACGCACAACACATCCAGACTGGCTCATTTTTGAATTTGAGAGCATAGAAGTGCGTGAATTCCTTGTCCATAGCACAAATTACTACTTTTGAATGAGCATAATATTCAATATCGGACTCATACTGGAATGCTAGACGCAGTATTGAATCAGATATAAATGTTCAAAGTACCTGTTGGCGTAGTTGGTCATTTTCTCTGCGTGAGTCAACTACGAATCATTCGCACTATCGGATTGACATTGTTCGTCAGTTATTTGCGCTCTTCTATTTCTCATGTTTGTAGCTGCATTTGTTCTACGACAAAAATTGGCATTCTGGCGTCTTCTTGGCATTTTTAATGACACAAACAAATATAAAATATTCAAAGTACTTATTTATGTTTTTTTTTTGGTTACTCATTATATTAACCACTAATAAATAAATATTATTCTCTAATCTTATAACCTCCATAACAATCATTTATAAACAAAAACAAAAATTTCTATCGTAAATCTCAAAATTCCTGTTTGACCACCTCCCGGGGGTGGAGTTACGTCCATATATAAACCCTATAAACCCACTACGACATTCTCTATCATTTTAAAAAAAAATCAAGATAATCGGCCCAGCCGTTCTCAACTGATGCAATTTCGAATTTTTTGTCTCCATTTTTATATATATAGATAATACATATTTTAGATTTGTTATTAAATAAAAAATGTATTCTTATATATATATATATATATATATATATATATATAAAGTATATATTGACTAGATTTACTATATTGATTTTACTCCGTATGGCATACATTTAAATTCAATGTATCATAAAGTTTTTTTAAAGAGAGAACTCAAATTCAATGATTTATGGTTTAAAAACAAACATAATTCAATATTGTAATTTAAAGATTCGATAAGCGTAAACATTTTTAATTTTATGAATAATATTGTGAAATTTTAAAAAATAAAAGTTCCAGATGAATTAATAATAGATATGTAAAATTTGAAACGAATCATTTATTTTTCTTACGCATAACTAAAAATATTTTTTGTGGCAGTTTACTCGAAAGAAAATTATTTCGCAAATGCATTGAAATGTTCTCACTTTCTTTGTTGCTAAATATTATATATATCATATATTAAAAGATATGGACTAGGTAATAATAAAATACTTCTTCTCTATCAACTATTAAATTGTTCACTATAATTTCATCCCGTGTAAATTATTTATGATTAGATTATTTTACGCTCTCGTGTATTTTTAAAAAGTTTTTAGTTTGGTATACCTAATAATAATATTAGGGAAGTCTTCAACGTCATTTTCGTTTTTAAAATATACTACTATTTCATCATACAACTCTGTTGAAATATGTTCGAAGTAATAAAACTATTCGAATTATTATAAACATTATTTCGCTGATCAAAGTCGTTTGGTTATAATGTATTACTTATAATGTATCATTTTTATTTTTTATCAACGTACAATTTAGCCCATTGGTGTTATCGAAGTGAATTACCTGAACGATTCATAATGGTTGACACAATATGGATACGAATAGGCTCGTGTATAACAGGAGCAGATATTTTTCAGCATCTATTATTCAATATAAATTGTACAGAGTATAAGATCTTATTGATTAAAATATAAATGCAGTTTTTATAACATGGAAAAATCTAAAATGTGTTCTATATTATTTGAATGATCTCACAGATCTATAGATTTGAACGAATATTGTTTTTTGTTGTTGATTCGAGTCGAATCGAGTTGATTTCAAAATTTGAATGCTTGAAAAATGCCGAGTGCTTAAAAAAAAAGTCAAGTATTCGACAGTTTGAATTACCGAGTACTCGAAAAGGTCGAGTACTCAACAAATAACGAGTACTTGGAAATAGTCGAGTATTTAAGAAAAAAGTCGTAGTTACCAATTTGTATAAAATGTCGTTATCATGATTATAAAATATTAACCTAATAATAATCTATTGTTATAATTTACACAAATATGAACCATCAATTTCTTATCGAAAATATTTGGTTCTTAGTTATTTATAATTTTAACATTTATTTTTCTATTAAGCAATGTAATAAACTCGAGTACTTGATTAAAGTCGTATAATATAAAATACTAAATTTAAGTTTAATACTCGTATTTACGAGTACAATGTTTTTTACTTTTTTTTTTTTTTTTTGAGTCGAGTGAAATACTCGAACTCGACTTGAACATTTTTACTAAGTCAAATACTCGTCCGACTCTACGAATCAATTAATCAAAAACCCTATTACACAACATTTTCTATAAAGTTAAACTGCACTTAAAGTACTATCATAAAGTTAAAATAGTCACCACTGTATAATAAATGTAATTCTTAAAATAGTCACCACTGTATAATAAATGTAATTCTTACTTCATTCAGAATTTTTAAAGTTTCAGCTCATTTTATAATGCGAAGTAAAAATTAAATTAGAAAAACTATATGACGGCGTAATGTATTGGCAAAATTAGCACATATCTGTGTTGGAGAACATTATTAAGTATTTATTTAAACCAAACCAATTTATTGCGATATACGAGTAGTAAAGTACTCGTAGTATTATTGCGAGTGTAATAAATTATACTACATAATCGCGTCCTGTATATATGTCATAATATAAATATTAGTTGCACTCTAACGTTTGAATTAAATCTATACAAAAATTATTTTAACTACTTATTATCAAGACCAATGGTTCTCAACTTGGAAGGCGCTTCCCTCTAGGTATGCGTGAACATTTTTAATAATCATAAAATATGAAAGCGTTATTTTCAATTATTCGGATTTATTGGAAATTATTGAATAATTATGTTATCTTCTATTATATTTGCGCAAACTATAATTTATACATGCGCACTACCACGATTGACGCCAAACATTAAAAGAGTAGTTAAAGCTAAAGAGTTTAAGTTAAAAGCAACCCTCTTATTAATTTGTATTTAATAGTAATAAGTTTAAAAATATATAGAATATATATTAAATTTTTCAAGAAAAAATAATATTATATTTTAATTCACTGATTTGTGAAAATTTGAAATTCCATTAGTTTACTTATACAAAGAAGTTCATTGAAATTTAAATATTCATTATTAATAATCGATACATGATAGATGATAACATATATATATATATACGTGATAATGAAGACGTTGTTTTATACAATAGCATAAAATGTGTATGACTTTCAAAATATAGAGAATCTATGATATAGACGTTCGATAAAATATATTCAACGAGACTGTAAAATAATGACTATTGATTTAGAAATACGTAGATACGCCATCCTATTAATGAAATCGGTAGCGGCCACAATGTAGATTCAGCCACTAGACATGACTGTAATTGTTTGCATTCACCTTGATAAAAACATAATCATGATCAATAAAATATAATCATAATTTATATATATATAAAAAAAAATAATCAATGATATCATCCTTCTAAAATTCGATGGAAATTCTCATGAATCCCCTATTAAAATTTATTTTGCAGTTATAATAAATTAAGCTCAAGGTCAAACATTCAAGTAAGATGGCGTAGATCTTCGAATAGAGTGCTTTTCACATGGACAATTCTACGTGGGATTTTCTCGAACTGGGAACCCGAATCATCTTATGATTTTAATTTTAACAAGAGATAAAACAATAAACGTTATATACTTAGGAGTTTTATAAAATTCTTTATCAATCATAAATTATTCAGCATTTCTTTTGTATCTGTATTCATTTTTAATAAAAATATATTTGTCATTTATTCTGCTAGAAACATTTCCATACGTTTTCATTGACCGTTTTTTTATATTAAATTGCTGATATTATTATGCAATAGAATTTGAACAAAAAATTCTATATAACATCGTTCGAAGGCAAATTGAACAACTAATCACCGGTAAAGCCGTCACAAATCGGCTAGTTGAATTATAAAAATAGTGTTGGTTTTTACCGTTGGAAATCTGTTAGAAAACCATATTTACCGTAGAGAGTAAAATTGTGCAGTGGCGTCTGTTTTCATTGCGTTCAGATAGTATGTCTATATGCTTTTACTAAAATCAATTTATATTATTATATATATATCTATATATATTATATTTTTCAATTTCCATATGGCCTATAGACTTCAGAGAGATAAGGCTATCGATTATCATGCATATGGATTTACTCATTTTTTTTATACAATTATATACAAAGTTATAATGCCTCATATGTCGCTGTATTCCACTAAACATCACTTCGCGTGACGAGTAATTATGAATTCAGTAATTTCTACATGCACTATTGTCAATTGACTACGCGACTCAAATTCTTTAAGAATTTGACTGAACCCTTAATATTTTCTTAAACACAATATTATGTTTTTGATACGCAAAATATTTTCGATTTTTCATAATTTAATTATTATATTTTACCAATTAAAATTACAACAAAACTATTTTTGTGATGTATATTAATGTCTTATCACACACGTGTAGTATATATTTTGTTTAATAGAATTATAATACATTATTACAAGACCGTTGCTATATTTTCATAGTCACTGCCATGTTTAATCGTGTGGTTTTGTGACGTCATATCGCGGCAGTGTTTCTGTGTGACTTGACGTTTTGATGCAAAGATACAGAGAAATATTTATTCCCTGTGAATATTTCATACTGAAGCTTAAGGCGGATTGAATAGGGTATTTTTGGGATTTTGTTTGAATATTTTCAGTTGTTTACGGGAGTTCAGCAGTGATGTCTTTTCATTTGGAGCCATCCAATTTGGACGGTTTCCTAAGGGATAAAATTCTTCTTGTTCCATGTGTTGTGTTTATTTATATTTTACGGTCTGTTTTTTTTTCAAATATTATATTTAAAAAAGGAAGTTATCATGCCTGAGTGATTTTAAGTTGACAATTTTTTTCATAGAAAAGTATTTACGGTTAGTTGATTTTCATAAAAATAAAGTCACGCGTTATGCTTACAAAGTATATGAAGACGCATACAATGTTCTGTATAATAAATCATTCCACATTACTTTAAATATAATAATAATCATAACAATAACAATAATAATCATAACAATAACAATAATAATAATAATAATAATAATTATATAAATCATTATTATTTTTAAATATCGAAAAATGGATTTTCTATTAACATTATTATTTTTATCAACATTATAATTTTTGATACATTTTGATTTTATTTATTAATTTTTAATTAATATGCATTGATATGATTAAGTAGAATGTTCCGAGAAGTTTATTTTTGACTAAATTATGAAAGTTATTTAAATTTAAACCACAAAAATATACATAATCGTGTTTCACAACGTTCCTAAATAAATTATTTAATGTTTATATTTACAATGCTTGAGTTCTGTATTCAATATAATTTTCCTAATTTAAGAACATAAATATGAATTTTAATTTCAAAATCTTGTAATGTTTAATGAATTTCATTTCAAGTCTCCGGTGGAAAACATATGGTGCAACAAAACTTTTAGAGACAAATCGTTTTAAGAGTAAAGTATGGTTTAAATGATCCTTTAAATTTTAATCCACTATGATTGAAAATAATTAGAATAACTTAAAATAAACCCATTTTCATATGAAATGTATTTTCTTTTTTTGCTTTGAACAATAGTTATATATATATATATATATATATATATCATGAAAACGAGAAAAAACTTTAAAAAAAAATGTACAAACTTGTAAAAATAAAATTTTTTACAAGTTTACTTTGTAATCAAGTTTTTATTTATACACCGAAATTGAATGATGAAAGAAACCTAAATCAACGATAAAAAAAAAAAAATCTAGAACCGTAAGGTAGTGCAGTTAATCGTGCAGCGTTGAACTTGTTTTTGTTTTATTTATTTATTTTTTTTTTTTAATATTATTAAAACATTATATGAACAATAGCGCCGTGGACGTAATGTAATACAGTGATGGCCCATTGTTGTCCGGGTCTCATTATTATTGTTTGCTGGACCATCTGTGTTATGGATGTGCTGGACGTCAACCACCTGCTGAAAACGATGCCATTTATTATTTTCCTTGATGGAACAATTTTTTTTTCACCAGCCCTTGCTTCCGCCGTATTAACTCGGACCCGGTACCGAGGATACACACACACAGTATACATTAATACAAACATGCACACTAATACAAACATAGATATATGCGCGCGCGAGCAATAGAACAAAAAACTTCAGCTACGAGCGTGCAAATTAAGTAAATTTATACGCGTTTATATGCATATACAGGTACATATATATACATAATAGTGTTACCCGAAGATTTCGGTGCTGCACAAAACGACTTATGTGAAGGTTATAATCATATTGATGTACGATGGTGATGACGGGGGCCAGGCGAATTTCGGCGAATCAATCTCGTATGTTACCCTACCTGGTTACAGTAATATACTAACGCTAACCGTGCCAACATTATCGTTGAGGTTTTCGAAAATACAGCGATTAACGGTTACGCGCTCAGTATCACGATGTTTATACACCACATTATATCGTATTATCATTGTGTGTTAATGCGCGTCGGACCCGCGCCGGAACCGAATGAAGCATTTATAACACAGATCGTACACACACACGCATGTATTTATAGATTTTTGTACCGTGCTACACTGCATATTGCTACCATGGTCGCAGATGCATGTTTTATCGCGGGTCGTATAGATTTATTTACGAATTTAGTCGAAATAATATGATAATATTGTGTTACATTGCTACAGCTGATGGACTAAATGTTACATTAACCCTATCCGTACCATACGAGCGTGTACATGTGGGTATTTGCATGTGCGCGTCTGAGTTTGTGTGCAGTGCAATGCCACAACTACACTGATTCGGGATCGCGTGAAAATTAAATTAATGCCCCCTCCCCCCCACGTCTAGATGCTGCGCGTAAACCGTACCTTTAATCAAATGTAAATAAACTATTTCTAATTTCAGTTGCACAGGCCGCAAAAGAAAAGCTTGCGTACGCTAATGTATTCAAAACAAAATCGATCTATTATTGTTCAATCACCATTTATGATTGTTATTGTATAACGGTTTTATTTTCATTCGTTTTACATATTTTTCAATTTTTATCACTGCGCCCCGGGCCCGTATGTTTGACACACGAAACACACACTCGGTTATTGCGGCATTGGTTGTGTACTTTGTGTGCGAACGGAATTTCATACTCGCGCGTACGACTGTGTGCGACGGCTGCGGCGTTTCGTATATTCGTTTTGCCGGATATAAAATATATTTGAATTATTTATGACGTCGAATTCGATTACACGGTTTACACGGCCCTTCAATGTATTTAATAATATTAAGTGCGAATTTCACCCCTTCACGTTCCTGTCATAGCTCGTATCTCCGTTGTGCGTATACAATATGTTCGCGGAGTGATTTTTTTTTTTTTTTTTCCGTAAACTAAACACTTGTTTTTCAGTTGATTTATGGGCTACCAATATACCAATTTATATTAAATTATAACTATGAAAATAATTATAATTATGAAATAATAAAACTAGTGGGTTAGACGTTTTACAAGTATCAACGTGTTTGAAATATTTTTGAAAATATACGATTGGTTAACTTCCGGAAAAACTCTAACTTAATTTCGTATCTTAAAAACTTTATTGTTGTGTGATTACAGAATCCAAATCGGTTACGCTCTTTGGATCTTACCCATAATTTACGTGGTTTTGACATAAAATCCTATTACGGTTTGGAATTATTTGGACCGTGCACTTTTTCGATCGTCTAAGATACTTCATTTTGAAGACATGTATCATTTGGTGAATATGGCCTGTAAAAAAACATCAATTATTGGATTTGTTATTAGCGATTATTTGTTTATCATTAATTAACAAATCATAAATATATATGCTTAAAAATTATTCTGGGTATATTATGTAATTACTATATACGTACACGTGACGAACTTAAAAATTATTTTGTTAAAAGAATTTTAAAATAAAATCGTAACAGTCAAATTTGAATCCGTTTTATTTCTAGAAATATGTTATAATATTGAAATGTAAGATTTGAGAAATTAAACAAAATTAGGTTATTATGGTTTTGAAATCAAACAATATTGTTAATTTTAAAATACAAATGGAAAAAAAAGAAATAAGCTTCTTCGAGTAACAATAAAGGAATGCTTATTTTAATTTTTGTTTTGTATCGATAAACGGCACTATAAAAATATAAAAACCTATGGAAATATAGGTTTATTTTAAATGAGGTTAACAACATTCCATTTTATAGAACCCAAATTTAAAAACCATTTTAAAGCTGATTAAAATAGATAGTTTATATATATATATATATATATATTATACATTAAGATTGTTAATATATGATTAAGAGTATCTAAAATTGTATAGTATTTTTGGAAATTCAAAAGTCTAATCTCAAAAGCTTAAATATTGATGAATTCAATTTTCGTAGAACTGAAGGAAAAAAAATGAGTAACAACGTGAAAAATAAAAATATGTTTTTCAAAATACCCCAAAAACATAAATCACGAAATCCAGCAGTACGACGAATAATGAACATATCAAAATTACAACACAAGGGACGTCAAACCAAAGTATATATCTAACTCAAAAGTTAGATAAACATAGGTGTAATGGTTGAAAATATATACATTTATAAAACGAATAGTTTGTGTTGAATTGGTTTGAATACGATTTCCTCGATTTCATTACAGTATTGTAAATACTTTTATTCCTATTGAGAATATAAACTATAGTATTGTGATTTTACTGCGTATTTCACATTCGTTTCCTTTTATAAATTATCTGTTGTCCCTTAGGTATGTTTAGCACTTCGACTTGTACCTATGGTTATACATTTTATTTTTTCGGAATCTAAATAATAATTTTTCTTTTACCACATTGTGAATTACATACATTTTTTTTCTACGTATCGAGTCTTACACTTATTATCAGTAAAAAAAAAAAAAAATGTTATAATCTCGATGTCATACAATAGTAGTCGGAAATCTTTTTGGATTCTCCGGCTATCTTTACATATTAAAAAAAGTCCGTTAAACAAAAATAAAAATGTTTTATTCTAAAAGTATTTACTAAGTAAAATGACTGTCTAAAACTTAAAATAATAAAATAAAAATTACAGTTTATAGTATAATTATAATATAAAAGTATGGAGATTATAACTGTTTGGTAAAATGCTTAATGTGATTTTTTCGTTAGATATTGTTTATTTTTTTCAATTTCCATATTAAAATACTTGTGCCTGATCTAAGAATAGAACATAAAGATGGTCATCAATCAAGCGTGATTGGTATGAGTCTTTTTACATGCAAGAAAAGACCTGTTTACTCACGTAAATGAATCCAAAGATATTGAGAATATTCCTTAGCTATTTTTTTAATTTTAAAAAATGATGCATACATGATAACATATTTTCACGGATTGAAGTGAAGATTGTGTAATATGTAACATTTGATGAGTTTAATACGAAAATTAGAAAAAATAATAAACTATAGAAAAAAAAATTATATATTTAATCACGACGCTACATTGATGAATGTTTTTTTCTAATTTAAAAGACATCAAAAATTGTGTGGCATTTATTAACAAAGATCTACAAATCTTAATTTAAATTTGGCGCTGCGTGATTGATACGCTTCATGGCGTAACGATCTGTTACCACGATGTCGATTAACGCCGACTGTTGTACTCTCGGAGAGGGAGCGTTGCTGCCGCCACGGAGCTTGCAGAACCCGGTACCGCACGGGGTCTTTTTTTTTCTTTTTTTTTGGTTTTACTTCTTTTGTTCGTGGTTACGGTCGCAAGGTCTTTCGGAACACGTCTCGGGAAAAACGTAGTGCGTCCGACATTTTTCTTTTTTTCTTTCGTCGCCCGTCCAGTATTTGCTGTGCCACCACGCATACTTATCGCGTCCGACTTTTTTATTATTTCTCACGTCGCCCATCCGATATTCATTGTGTGACCACGCCGTTCGCGGTATACTTGTCGCATCCGACATTTTTATTATTTCTTTCGTCGCCCGTCCGATATTCTGTATGACTACGCTGTTCTTAGTATACTTGTCGCGTCCGAACCATCCATCCATCCAACATCCATCCATCTACAATTGCCTGGTATCAACACACCGTCTCAGGTCGTACATCCATCACGTTTTTATTATTGAAAACTTCTATTATTATTATGCATGTTATCATTATCATTATTTTGTATTGTTATTATTATTATTATCGTTTGTTTTAATATTGCAATATCTTGTTACATTTTTTAACTACGGATAGAGTATCTCGTCCATTTTCTACCTACTATAATATTTTTTACGAATTTACAGTCCATTTCCCACCCCTAAAAGGTTATCAACGTATAGGTTTGTTGTGACATAAGTAATCACACACGACGGATTGCGTGTTGGCGGCCGTCGGTGCGCGCATACACCCACGTACATTCGTCCCCCGGCTTCTTGTGCAGCCTCTCGTACAAATAGATTATCATTCTTTCTTTTATAGTTTGAATGTTTTTGTATGCAATAATTGCATATAATTGCTTTATAGATAAATTTTATTTGAAGCAAAACTAAGACTATATAAACGAAAAAATAATTATTTTGCAATAATATTAAAGAAAATAAACTTAATATCGTTCGATTTTATTCACTCTAACTATATTATTTAATATGAATTATTGCATTTACGAAATTTTGCCTGAAAAATCATCAACGGTTTATTACTTTGATTTCTTTTTAATCCAAATTCATATTTCCTTTTTCATCGATGTATTTAATTTAACCAAAAAAAATTCAAGCACCTAGATATTTGTTAAATATTTCAGTGTATTATTTAAACTATTTAAAATACCTATAATATTATATTTATAAATATATATAAATATATATATAAATATATATATATATATATATATATATATATGTATGTGATAATTGTATTATAATTATAATAAATGAAAAGAATATCCATTGAAGTTCTAATTTTTCGAAAATTCGCTTTCACGTAAGGATTAGTTAGAATATATTCATTTGAACTCTATAAAAATGCAATTTATATTATATTGAAAAATATAAAAAAAACTAAACACAGATATTATACCATTTGAATTATAATCAAGTAGAAAAATAAATAAAAATAAGTCGACAATAATAATAATAGTAAACAGTGTGTCAATGTAATTTAAACTTTTAAGTATTTGATATGGTAAAATGTATGTATAATTCAAAGGAAGTACACGTCGTAACAGTGATAGGCAGTGATCAGATATTTCAAATTGAAAAACGAGAAAAAATATTTCAACCCATAGCGACTAAAAACACATATTATGATAAGTACCGACGATTATTACATTATGTTTGGTTTGATATATATGCATACGTAAACATTTATATAGGGGTTGGTTTGACAATGTAATTTAGACTTTAAGAAGTATCATTACATTTAGTTGAACATATTTTAGTCGTACAGGTGTTCACATACTTCATACATTATAGCGTGATGGTATTACTTTCTGTATACTAAACATAGTTCACGAATGTCTTAATGTCTTAAGTTTAATACAAATAGTCTTAAACCTACCGGTTTCAAATCATATCTAATAGTAATATCGATCCATGAAATTAGAACTTAACCCTGTGAATGTGGCTACTTAAACATGATGTTTAACTTTTATATCGTTTTTATTCCATTAATTTGTTTTTCAATTCGTTTGGGAAAAATATTCGACGTCTAAAATAGATAATTTCGATAAAAAATACGTTTTCTTCGCAAACAATAAAATGAAATCAAAACATTTAGACTTTAATTGTTATAGTGATGTTTTTTCTTTTTTGATATGTTTCGTATTAAATGCTCCATATATACCTTAATTAATCAGCGTATCAAAATCTGACAGTGGTTATATCGTCCATAACATCTATAAAATATGTAAAATGTGTTGAGTAAAATCATTATCAATAATATTTATAAATATTAAACGTCCACGTCCCGTAATTATAACCATACTGTCCCTTAATATCCGATTCAATTCAAATTAATATGAAAATAATCAAATTATTTAAGTAAATATATTTCACTTTTGTTTATCGATTTGTTCGTTTCGCGCAGGACTTATTGTACGTTTACACGCATGCTGTAGTTAATTACCGTTATCAGGTAAGCAGAGCACAGCGGATATAACACTTTTTATCCGTTTTTTTGCTGCTCGACACGAACTAGTCACGGCCGACATTCGCACGCATCGCAAACATAATTCATAGGCGGGTGCCACGCAAAGCAGTTGTACTTTGTTTTTTCCTACTTCTGTAAGTACAGCTCCGACCAGACGTCTCAATAGCGCGTGCGTAAATTCATATAATAAATACACCAGTATTGTTTAATCTATGGTAAAATGTACGTGAACAAGTGCACACGTAGAACGCTACAATGAATGGTAGTGAGCCGCATAAACGATTTTAGAAATGCGTAGTGCTGTTTATAATTATAATGATATAATAAAAAAAAAATACATAGTAATAACCTGCGAACTCTTTGATTGCCCCCCACCGGCATTAAACAGTATTGCACCACCCAGAGATACGTTTAATAATACACCTTATGAGGTAAGCGTAAATATATAATTTAAGAAATCACGAGTGGTAAGTGAAAATAAAGAGTTACCGTTGGTAATATCCTGAAAATGAAAAGTGACAAAAATATTATATACGTTGAAAGACTGACCTTCCCTGTTTTAACACCGCAAATCCCTCTTACAGTTATTACAGTTTTTCGGGTGTTGTGTGACTTTTAATTTAACGAGACTAAAGCGTTTTGGATAGGTTGTTTAAAATTGGTACTGAAAAGAAAAATTACCGAAGTTTTCGGTAAAATGGTTAAGGAACGTAGGAGATCATAGGCCATATTCTGCACTCTGTAATGGTGAAGTATAATAATATATACTTTGAATTTCAGGTTAAAACATGAACTGTGAAAATAAAAAACTTAAATAAATTTATATATATTATAATGTAATTTTTTTTTTTATCATTTTCATAGATCGTATACACAATTACAGCAAACTTCTTGTTACTTATATAATATATATTTATTATTTTGTATATATTATATAAATAACAAGAATTTTGCTGTAATTGTGTATACGATCTACGAAAATGATAAAAAAAAATAACATTATTATCTTAGGTATTATCTTTATTAGGATTATTAAAATAATATTATCAAATCTATTCACTAATTACGTTACATGTTACGTCGAAACGGTGTGTAGATTCAAGGTAATGAAGACATTGATCTTTACTTTTTTTTAGATTCTGAACGAAGTGATATAAAATATAAAATAGCAAATGATAGCTCAATGACTACTGAAATAAAATATTTACAACAGGTTCTCATCATGGGATAAAATAAGCGCTGTCGTCCGGTGTCGGACGACATCCTTGTCCAATGTAGGAGATTACCTTGACTGCTTATGTCGTCCGACATACGTGTCTGACGATATACGTTCTCAGTGTAGGTTCAGCCTAAGAGTATATGGGCTGACTCGTGGGAGTTTAATGTTGGTTCAGCGTGGCGTTTTACAATTTTAATGCGGCCACCGTAATTTTCAAAACTGCCTGCGTAGGTATAGTGGAACAACAATGGTGGTATTACAGAAAGGGTTGGTTTCGGCGGGTGGATAAGATTGTTAGGCAGGTCATACACACCCACACGCGTATGTATATATATTTATACATAAAATAGCTCGTATAGTTATAATTATATCGGAATCCTCACCCACGAAATACGCTAATAAGCAAATGTATTCTTCAACTATTTTGAAAGTAATATAATAAAAATTACCTACGGATGTAATGTTATTAATTTAATATATGGTTCTACGCGGTACACTTTGTTTTCAAGGAAATTCGAGAAAAGACGACGGGCTGTACGTGATAAAACAATCCATTAACGTAAGTATTGCTTATTGGTATTATTTCTGTTGGTGTGTAACTATAATGGGTATAAGTAAGCGCATTTTATTTCACGTTTATCGAATGATTAACGGTTTAAAGCTCAAATACAAGATAATATAAACGTCATAAATAAAATAATGGTGATTATATATAATGTAATTATGTTTCATTTAGAGTGTAGATAAAAGAAAAAACATAGTGAAAAATATAATGAAAAATTAATTTATGCTATTACACCGACAATAATTATATTATTGTTATATAATGTTATGAATATTTTAGTCAATGCAATAAAAAATATGTACAGGTATTGCGACATTGTTTTAATATTAAGATTTTTATAATAAAAATGTGCTACATACAGAGTAAAATACTCTATTTACAGATTTACAGAGTAAAAACAAAATTACTATACTTCCTACAATACTAATAAAAACAAATTTGAGAAATATATATATATATATATATATATATAAAAATATATATAAATATATATATATATATTATACAAAATCATAGGCGAATCTAAGAATTCATAGCAGGGTGTACCTTTACCTCAAAAAGGCCCTCTGTAGTTCAAAATACCTCTCAGTTATCACACATTTAAATATGTTTCCCATTTGAAATAACAATATTAATAATATTAAATAATATTAAGATTAATTTTACTTACCTAGTTTGTTAACAATATTAAAACTTAATACAAAATAAAGTGTTTTTCATTTTGTCAATAACCATAAAAATGATAATTACTGGTAAAATTAAATTACATAAAATAACTATGATAATGGAAATAAATTACGACTGTAGCCGTGCTATAAATAAACAGGAGTGTTTTATATTTCCTTGATAATATTGCTAATCTCTTACCAATGCTTATCACGATAATATTAGTTTACACTATTTGAACCCATCAAAATTTATTAAAATTTTTTTTTTTTTTTAACATTTATTAGAATATATACAATCTGTAATAATGGTTACAATAAGCATATGGGCTGAAAATTACAATTGTTGTGAATGCGTGAGGTGAGTAGCAACCCAGCGGTAACACTCGAATTATTAAAATTAAAATATAAATTGTTTAATGTTTAAAGTTTAGATTCAATACTGTTGTAACTGAAATGAGTATTATGGGCCCTACACAAGTTTATACGAGTCGCAGGGTGTGCCCTGGTACACCTGGCACACCTTGTAGATTCGCCTATGTATATTATATAATAATACATAGGTCCGTTACCCCAGTACCACCAAATTATATAATTAACTCCAAAATTATTCTATTGATTGTTATTTCATTTGTACAGATTTGTAATCGTGATTTGAACATTTGTACACCTACCAAAACTCGGGAAAATCAATTTTTCCTTGGCGGTACTGGTGTAATCGTTACCCCAGTACCGCCATCGGCTTATATTGTTCCTATCGACTCCGGACTGGTATAGACGATTGTTATTTCATTCGTACAGATTTGAAATCGTGATTTGAACATTTGTACACCTACCAAAACTCGGGAAAATCAATTTTTCCTTGGCGGTACTGGTGTAACCGTTACCCCAGTACCGCCATCGACTTATATTAGTCCTATCGACTCCGAACTGGTACAGACGATTGTTATTTCATTTGTACAGATTTGTAATGGAAATTAAAACATTTGTACACCTCCTGAAACTCGGGAAAATCAATTTTTCCCTGGCGGTATGATTTGAATAGTTGTTTTAACTGTTAAATTTTGAAATGATATGCCAATGATAACGCGACGATATACGGTATATTATTTTATTATTTATTTTTTATTTTTTATTATTTATTAATACGGGTTTAACCCAAAGTACAGTGTGGTAAATATTAGAACAACGAAAAGTTAATTTTTAAATATAAGTAGTAAAAATCAGGTAAAGTGATGTGGAACCAGATGTCTAGGTTAGGGTAAAAAAGTAATGTGGATATTGGCAAGGCGCATCGAGCGGTGAAGTGGATTGTTGGAGCTATAATTAGTTACGCGCATAGGGATAGCAAAGGTGGCAGTAGAACGGGCCTGACGAGGAGGAACGTGGAAGTTAATGAGGGATAGGAGTGCAGGTGCGTCAGAATGACTATCGTTAAGATTTAGGTTTAATGTAACTCTTCTATCAGCTAGCGTAGAGAGTTGAAGCTTACGAAGCACTGGTGTGTAATCATGCATCGGATGGGGGATATTCAGCACATACCCAGCATAGGTCAGAAAACGCCTTTGGACAGGTTCAATTAAGGCAGAATCAGAGGCTGTATGAGGATCCCACAGTACGGAACCATACTCGAGCAGCGGACGGACTAAGGAACAATAGAGAGCCTTCACAAGGGAGGTAAGTTTAAACTCGGATGATATTCGCTTCACGAATCCTAGAGTTTTGTATGCCTTACAACAAATTGTTTGTATGTGACAGTGGAAATTAAGGTCTGAAGAGAACACAATACCCAAGTCTTTTTTAAGGCTAGTCGATGATAGATAAATATTGTTAATCGTGTAGGTATGGTTGATTGAGGTGCGAGATCTGGTGAAAGACATAGATTGGCATTTAGTCACGTTCATGTTGAGACCAATAGATTCAAACCAATCGACTAATGAGGTACGTTCTTCTTGCAACAGGAGACAGTCGGTGTCGTTGCTGATACGACGGAAAAAATTGAGATCGTCCACGAAGGCTAAAATATTACAATTAGGGACTATTTCTTTGACACCGTTGATGAACAAGGCGAAAAGTAGAGGTGATAGGTAGCCCCCTTGTGGAACACCTGAGGGTTTAGGAGTGACTTCAGATTTATGCTCATTAATTTTTACCCATTGATACCTTCCGGTTAAGTATGATGCCAACCATGTCAGCAGTGGTTCACCAAACCATGACTTTTTGAGAGCAAGAAGTAGTAAATAATGATCAACTCGGTCGAAGGCTTTTTCAAAGTCAGTGAAAATAACATCCACCTGGCAATTACTATCAAATGCATCGAGAATGAAATTGTTGAAGACCAAGGTCTAAAACCATATTGCTCATCAATAAGAGTTGGATTGACTGAAGGAAGGATTTTATTGAGCACAAGTTTCTCAAAGAGCTTAGCAATATGGCTCAGGATGGAAATAGGCCTGTAGTTCCTGGCTTGGGATTTGATGCCTGACTTGTGAATAGGGGTTATGGAGCTGAACTTCCAGATGGATGGAAATACCCTTTTAGTTAGTGAACGATTGAAAATTAACCAAGGAGTTACGCAAAGAAAAGACCTGAGATTATAGAAAAACGTTCCAGGAATCTTTAGTGGTTGGGTACATGGTTTAATTGAAAGAGGTTAAGGAAAGCATATGATTCCGGTAAGCAGTGATTTGACGGGGAAGAAAAGGAGAGACCAAACTCATCGTTGGACCAGGAAATGTTGGGAATAGGACAGACATTACAACGGCCGTGTCATTACCAGTATTATATTCCAGTAGTCAGAGTGACAGCATACGACTGAGTGATTATACGTTCCAATCGTCCTGTATGTCAATATTATACGGGATTGCCCCGTATTTCAACTTTTTATGTCCCGTTGTTTCGACATAGGACAAAGGACATTTCGTACTGTTTTATCATGTCCGTCCCGTATTAATCCCGATTTCCCTTACTGTTAACGTATACATTTTTGAAAATTTATTTTTTAAAAGAAATCATTATATCTATGATATTTATTTATTTTTTTTTTTTATTAAGAATAAAGGCTTCGACATCTATGGTCATTAGCTTATACAGTGTTACGTTAACTTAATAATTAATAATAATGGTGATTACGTGTGTAAATTTAGCTATGCCTATTATGTATGACGTGTTTATGCCAGTGTGTAGATCTAGATATTTTTGATAACGTATAATTTTGATCGTATTTTACGAACTTCATCGGGAAGCCACAGACTATGACAATAGCGGCCTTCTGGAATTCCCAAATGCTGTATGATTATACAGCTTGAATACATATTTAATAATATAAATAGTTTATGCTTATAACTAATATAAATTTATAAACTGGACTAAGAAAATTATACTGTTCATTATATCGTTTCATCAAGCATTGGATGGTTGTAACGTTTATATATTTTCTATTCTTCTTCTTCTTCTACTTCGCCTTCCTCCCAACTATTTGGGATCGGCCACCCTTGTCCTACACCTCCACTTTACTCGGTCAATCACATCTCCTCTGCACACACCGACAGCCCTCATGTCATTCTCCAAAGTCTCCAACCATCTCTTTTTTGGTCTTCCTCTTCCTCTTTTCCCTTCAACGTCCATCTTCATAACCACTCTTACTGCATTCGTTTCCTCTCGCCTCATCACATGCCCAAACCATCTCAGCCTATTTTCTCTCATATTGTCCACAATTGGCGCTACACCAACACTACCTCTCACGTATTCATTCCTTATTCTATCTTCTCTTGTCACTCCACTTAACCATCTAAGCATTCTCATTTCCGCGACACTCATACTTTGTTCTATTCTCCTGTTAACCGCCCAACACTCTGAACCATACAGCATAGTTGGTCTCACTACACTTTTATAAAATTTACCTTTCAGCCTAATTGGAATTCTCTTATCGCATAACACGCCCGATGCTTCTCTCCATTTCATCCACCCGCACTTAATCCTATGTTTTACATCAATGTCAAAGCCCCCGTCCTTTTGAACAAAAGATTCTAAATATTTAAAGCTCTCAACTTCACCTATCACATCACCATCTATTGTCAGTTGTCTCCTCATTCCTTCAACTTCTTGGTCTCTTTGTCCAAAATCATACTCAATATACTCAGTTTTATTTCTACTAATTCTCAATCCCTTTTCTTCGAGGGCTAACCTCCACTCATTTAACCTATTATTGACAACTTCTAGGTTTTCTCCTATCAGAACTATATCATCCGCAAACATCATACACCATGGTATCTCACCCTGTATCTCCTTTGAAACCTCATCCATTACCACTGAGAACAGGTAGGGGCTTAGAGCTGACCCCTGGTGCACACCTACTCCTATACTGAAACCTTCTGATACTCCACACCGACTCTTGACACTAGTACTCGACCCTTCATACATATCCTGGATCAAATTAACATACATTTTTGGGACATTTTTCCTCATTAATGCCCACCTTAAAACTTCCCTTGGCACCCTGTCATACGCCTTTTCTAAATCTATAAACACCATGCATAGTTTTTTATTCTTTTCTCTGTACTTCTCTACTAATTGCCTAACACAAAATAATGGCTCCATTGTCGATTTTCCTGGCATAAAACCAAACTGGTTTCCTGATATCGAGGTCTCACTTCTTATCCTCTTCTCTATAATCTTTTCCCAGATCTTCATACTATGACTCATGAGCTTTATTCCTCTATAGTTCCCACATTCTTGTATGTCTCCTTTTCCTTTAAATATTGGTACAATAAAACTCTTTCTCCAATCTTCTGGCATTTTTCCCTCTATCAGTATCTTATTAAAAAGATTTTTCAACCACCCAATGCTTACATCTCCTAACATTTTCCACACCTCTACAGGTACTCCATCTGGTCCTACCGCTTTTTTCTTTTTCATCGCCTTCACCGCATCTCTCACTTCCTCCTCGCCCACTAGACCAATCAATCCTTCATTCCATGACATACTCTCTAAAGCTTCTTTTGGATATTCCTCGTTCAGTAATTTCTCAAAATATTCTTTCCATCTTTTTTTCACGTCCTCATCATTTGTTAAAACTCTCTTATCCTCATTTTTTATACACCAGACATCTTGGAAATCCTTGGATCGCTTTTCTCTCACCTTCGCCAGTCTATAAATTTATTTTTCTCCTTCCTGTGTTCCTAGCCGCTCATATAACTCATCATACCTATTAAGCTTTGCTTTGCTTACCGCACTTTTCACTATTTTACATACATTTTTATACTCTATCCAATCTTCTTATATATTTTCTATTATTTGACATAATCAAAGGAGTTTATAGTGCTTATATAGTTTATATAGTAAATAGTACTATATTAATTGAAAAATTGATTTTCCCGAGTTTTGGTAGGTGTAAAAATGTTCAAATCACGATTACAAATCTGTACAAATGAAATAACAATCGTCTGTAGCAGTCCGGAGTCAATAGGACCAATATAAGCCGATGGCGGTACAGGGGTTACGGTTACACCAGTACCGCCAAGGAAAAATTGATTTTCCCGAGTTTTGGTAGGTGTACAAATGTTCAATCCATGATTACAAATTTCTACAAATGAAATAACAACCGTCTGTAGCAGTCCGGAGTCGATAGGACCAATATAAGCCGATCGCGGTACTGGGATAACGGTTACACCAGTACCACCAAGGAAAAATTGATTTTTCCGAGTTTCGGGAGGTGTATAAATATTTTAATTTCGATTACAAATCTGTACAAATGAAATAACAATCGTCTGTACCAGTCCGGAGTTGATAGGACCATTATAAGTCGAAGGCGGTACTGGGGTAACGGTTACACCAGTACCGCCAAGGAAAAATTGATTTTCCCGAGTTTCGGGAGGTGTACAAATGTTTTAATTTCGATTAAAAATCTGTACAAATGAAATAACAATCGTCTGTACCAGTCCGGAGTCGATAGGACCAATATAAGTCGAAGGCGGTACTGGGGTAACGGTTACACCAGTACCGCCAAGGAAAAATAGATTTTCCCGAGTTTTGGGAGGTGTACAAATGTTCTAATTTCGATTACAAATCTGTACAAATGAAATAACAATCAATAGGATAATTTTGGAGTTAATTATATAATTTGGTGGTACTGGGTAACGGACCTATAATACATACCAATATCGCATAAGTCTTATGGTGTATAGAAAATAATATAGAATTATAAAAAATTAATAGGTATCGTGAATATAGTAAAAATCATTGGTATTAAGACTAGATTATTTATTAAACACTAGAGATACGATAAAAATAAAAGTTTCTATTAATAATACATTCACCTAATATAGTATTAAAATATGGATTTAATATAGTGTTCAGTTCGAGACATATTTGATCGAAGGAAACAAAACAATGAAATATATCTATACATATATGAGTTAAAAAATTATAAACTTGTACTGTTTTTTATACTAATCAAAATTAAAGTGAAATATATTATCAATATGCTTTTCGACTTTCTTTGGATTTTCTATTATAACACAGTGGATTTACGATGGTTTAATTTAAATCGGGTAACAGTGTACAGTTAAAAACGGAATCTACATGTCATCAGACTTTCTTTATCTATACAACGTAATTAAGTCAGCATATAGAATAATAAAACTAGCATACGCAGGTCTTAACACCTTAGAAGCGAAAGAGATACCGATTCTTTCACTGGCAACCTACGGTATTTTATCGGTTGAATTTGGTGATGAAAAATTGAAACGTATCTTGAAATAGACCAAATAAAAGTAGGTTTTTCGTTTTATTGTCGAACCACTATACTCTAAAAAATCCATCCCGTCAATAAGACGATAACTAATGAAAACTCAATGTAATTATTCTTATAAATATCCATCATAATAGGCTATGAATAAATATTTTATGAAAATCACTCCCAAAGAAAAATTAAATATCGTACGGAAATCGATATTAATTAGTCATAATTTATAGGAAAGTCGTCATTTTGATTTCAACTGACAAGTATAATATGGGTACAATTCGTTTGTGCACATTTACCTTTTTTATGACTCTACGCACAAAAGCTCTACTCGTTTGTCCATACATAATTTAGGTTTAAATAATAAAGGCACAGATCGTTTGCGCACATTTACCTTTTTACGATTCGTTTGAGCGCACCAGTGCATTTTCCATCTTACTTTCATATAGGCTTAGGACTATTTATTTAGCATAGGCGTGATTACAAATGAATATGTGTCTTTTTTTGTTCCAAATAAATATATATCTGTGTTATTCATTAAGAATTAATAATTATTTATTGTAGTCTGTCTTCGTTAGTTATGATTGTGTATATTTCTTAATTAATCAATCATATTTACCATACTAATTTTGATTGGAATTTAAATCCGATTTTCATTATTAAATATGAATGATCAATGTTTTGTTTTTATATTTATTCTAGATATTTTTCAATTATAAAATCTTAAACTCTTTATTAACTGTCTCTCTTCCTTTAATACTTATAATTGTATTGTTAATTGTATACATTTTTAAATAGATTTCATTTTGAATCTCAATAATAATAATTATGTCCATTACTTGATGTACGTGTGGATTATTAGTGTAGAACTGACTGTTATAATACGCGTAAAAACTTTCTAGATCATTAGTAGTCAAGATTATTAATAAGAACCCATAACTTTGGAAAAAAAATCGCTGTCTGATGTAATGTAATTTTCTAAAATTTGATCGGAAAATATAGAAGTAGTACTAAAATTTGTAATAGGTGGTATCGACATGACATTAAAAAATCCATCTGAAACTTCATTAAAGAGCAAATCATTTAATTAAAAAATAAAAGATTTCATCCATTAGCCAATTTCATAACCATATTTTAATTACTCGGTCAACGAGTCATTTTTTTTTTTATTTTAACGGCAGGTTTCATTGTGCGCAAACGAGTTGTAAAATTAAATATGAAAACATTTAAATGTGTGCAAATGAGTAGTACCGATATAATATTATTAATTACGTATAATAATTTATATCTATAATGTTTGCATAATAACTACCAGTTTTCTGTATTATCACAACATATTTAGTTAATTGTTTGCCAATGTTGTTAATTTGTCCCTGCTCATTCCTTATTTAATTTTAATAAATACGTTAATTCTCCATTTCAATCAGAAGAATTCAATTCAAAATAAGAGAAGTATCACTAACACGTCTAAGGATAGGAAACATGGTTAACTAATGAGTAAAGAACATCAAGCCATGTATGTAACCTATGGAGTCCACCTAAAAATTAAGCATATTCTTGTAAAATGCATACAAATTGAAGCTGCCAGAACCAAATACTAGATTGCAGAGTTCCTGTATCAGTCTCTAGATCTGAACAAATTGTTATTAAATTTCATCGAAGAAATAGATTTTGAAAATAATTTAATATATCTAAAATAAAAATATCTTAAATTTAATTTATTAATACTACGTAAAAACAAATAACATAAAATGTCGTTAGACAGTCAAGTTACTGAGAGTTATTATTAATTAAACATTTATTAAAAATACATTTGAAAATCTAAATAAACAACAATAGTTTGCTTTTGATTTATCCCAAGCTATGCTTGAGTCTGATATACCTCTTTGGAAATGAAACCACCCGTCGTTCAAAAGGTTTTTAGAGAAATATACCGAAAAATCTATTCCCGATCAGTCAACAGTACGTAAAAATTACGTTTCTACCATTTATGAAAACACTATTTCACGTATTCGTCTAGAAATTAGTGATGGATCGATCTGGGTCTCACTAGATGAGACAACAGATATTGACGGTCGGTTTGTGTGCAATGTTGTTATCGGTCTTCTTCACGACGAATATTATTCAGAGCCATGGCTATTAATGAGTGAGGAACTCTTTAAATGTAATTTTCAAACTGTTGGTAAATTATTTAACGATGCCATGCAATTATTATGGCCGTCCGGAGTCAAGTATGAAAATGTTCTTTTGTTTGTAACCGACGTTTGCAACATACATAGTGAAGCAGCTGACTCTTTAACTGTGCTATTTCCGAATCTGATACATTTAACATGTTTAGCCCACGGAATTCGTAGAGTTTGCGAGACTATAAGAGCCGAATACACTACAGTTGATAAAATGATAGCCAATGTAAAAAAAAATATTTTTAAAAGCTTCAAGCCGAACACTTAAATTACGTGAAATGTTTCCAAATTTACCTTTACCTCCAAAACCAGTGTTGACAAGATGGGCAATGTGGTTGACTGCAGTAACGTATTATGTAGATAATTTCAGTTCAATTAAATCTGTGATCTCAGAATTAGATGACGAATCAGATTCGATAAAAAAAGGTAAAGAATTATTTGATAATCAAAATTTAAAAAATGATTTAGCATATATTAAAAGTAATTTTTGCTTTTTATCCCAAGTTATAATTAAACTATAAAACAAGAGTTTTACACTTCATGAAAGTCTACAGATTATAATAAACGCAAGAGATCGACTTCTTGAGTGTAACGGAAGAGTCGCAGATAAAGTTAAGAACAAATTATCCTTGATTTTACAAAAAAATAAAGGATTTAAAACTCTACAATCAATAAATAAAATATTAAATGGTGAATCGGATGAGGACAATTTCAGTTGTAACCTAACACCAGGCCAAATGTCTTTACTTAAATACGCGCCAACTACATCATGTGACGTTGAACGGAGCTTCAGTCAATAAAAAGCCATACTACGATCCAATCGTCGATCATTCATTTTTGAAAATTTAAAAAAATATGTGGCTGTAGCATGTAACACACGCAGTGAATGCGAATTATAAATTTTATTAATTTTTAAATTATTTTATTTTATTTTTAAGACAAACAGCCAACCTGTATTTCAATAGATAATTTTTTTTTTTTTTTGTAACTATATTTTTGTGTTTATCTTATAAAAATTAAAATGCATATTTTTGCATATTTTGGTAAATAAAATTCATATTTTACAATTTTTTATTGCATACAAATCCTAGCCCTGGTTATTAATAATAAGAAAAAAATCAAAAAAAATCGATTAAAATAAAATATTGAATGTTAAATTAATTTCAATTGTGTATTACACATAATCCAGACACGAATATAAATTGTTTTAATAGAAAATCACAAAAAATAAAATTCCAATGAAAAATTTAAAAAGTTATAAACAGTTTAAATATTGTAAATATTGGGTCATACATTTGGGTGAATTCAAAATTTCGTCGAAGACTAATATATCTGTAATCTATGATTAGGAAGGAATTACTCCTTTCTCTTTTAAAAGATTTTAATATATTTTTTTTTTTGTTTTTGTTTTTGACTTTATCATGGTTATCGTGGATTGTGTTTAATTAATTTGCTATTATGAATCATCATCCATCATACTTTTTGGTTTTAGAGAAATTGTATGGATCTTTTAAATCCCATAACTTAGAACGGTTTTCGTACTCTTGTAACAGTGGGAGGCAATCATCTTATACCACTCCATCAATAAAAAAAATTGAAAAACTATGGGAATCAAATAATTCATTCGTTATGCGTGTATGGTAATATATAATAAAGTAGTCCTTAATGAGCGTCTTATAAAATAAAATCCTTCAATCACAACCCGGAAACCGACAACCCTTCAGATCGAGTACGTTGTTCACCACGAACACAAACATAACGCACAAGCATGTCTCACCCCCTCCGAAATTGTCTTATTTTTTAAAAATGGACACATCTTTAGGTAGATGCATATCATTAACATACCAGTCTGTAACTTATATTATTGCGCATGCGCTAATAATCGGTTTCTATACACTCGTAAATTATCTTTATTCCACCACTAAGTGGATAAAACACAACATGCTTACGAAAATGCCCAGACATAAAAGATTTAATAAACTTCGTCTAAGCTATTTATCATGATTTCATAACCGAGTTAACAAGACTTTGAGTGTTATGAGAATTTTCAGGATAACAAAAAATTCGAGTTGTCAAGTTTTTCGATTTACCGCAACTCGACTGTATATAATATATATATAACTGTGTATATATTTTTACGTATTTCAATATTACGTACGAGGTAGACGAGATTTTTTTTTTCTCGCAATAAAGCGCCCACAACTGCAATAACGGCATACTATCAATAATAAAAAAATAATACAAAATCGAGTGGGACGACATTTTATTAAAAAAAAAAAATTAAAATTTTCCTCTCTGCGTTTATATACATATTTTATACCTGATGTATAACTACATGTACATAGAATATCGTTTATCGATTTGTTTGGTATAAATATCAAAGTCCGTACGGAAACCGTATCATTTTTCTTCCACTATAGAGAAAGAATTTCTACTGTTATTATGACGGTTTTGATCACATGATTGCCGTCACGTTGAAATTAATTGAATAATGTTTAGATTTTGTTTAACGGTGTTCACCATCTTCTCAGCGCAAGCCGTACATGTCGGAATAAACACGTGTGGTGCTGTGACACAGTAGGCACGATGACTAATGATACGGTGTCATCTTGAGTATGCTCGTATCGAAACTGAAGTGTTTTTGAACCGAATGGTCTGTTGCGATAAACAGGTGTTTTGACAGTATTCTGAAACCATAGAAATCATTGCACTTCTATAGATGATGCGTTGGTCCATTCACGAGACTGGTGGAGTTTGAGTGCATATTTTTATTGACCTTGAAATTGAAATCAACACGTCCTCGCATTTTTAACAGAATTTTTCCTGGGACCAATGGCCAGGGTGAGGGTTGTAATGGAAATTATTAAAGACACATTTCTGACACACCTGATCAACGATGGCCTTCCGTTTTAAATGCTCATTCATCAATACCTATCACAATAATATCAAGGGCATTTGTAGAGGTGAAAAATTAATGATTGCTTTATTTTTGCCCTCTATTTGTATCAATTAATATATTATACAGACTTGTTTAATACACACATATAGACCAATCAAATTCCTTCTGTTCCTCAAGAGAATTGAACATATACCAAATATAGTTGTATTTTTAGTTATTTGACTGTAAAACTTACTATTTAGAACGTATATTGCATTATAAGAATAACATATAAAATACGCTTTAACTTATTGTTATAGCACGGTTTTATCAGTTATAACTCTCTTCCTATTTGCATACGTTCAATATTAATAAAAGCTAATTGTTTTAAATGCTTTTAGTTAACTTTTTCTCGCATCATTGTATTATATGACTTGTTTTTTATCTTTCTACAATGTAGGTAAATTATGTAATTACATAGTTAAATCAGCAATAAAACCGTATACTAACTTTTTAAATAAATATACTTTTGGTTGGTAAAAAAAAAAAATTGTATTAATAATTACTGCCAAATTTTAATAATTTGTAATAATAGAACAAAAGGCAGTAAACGTCGGTCTTTGTTTAACATATTTTCGCATCACAAACCTGCGATTTTAGTGAATTGTTCCGAACTTTGAAACCGCTATTTGGGGTGGAGTGAATCGAAACCTAAATTCAATATCACACGTATCGCACAATATTAGTTTTAAGCATTTGGCGAATCCGTAAATGAATCGTGAACTAAATAAAACAACGTAGTATAATAATAATAGCTTAAGGACCAATGAGTGTGTGTGTGTATACAGGCAGATAAAATTACGACTGTTGTACGTATAAAAAACGTACAGAAGTAATAATTTTTTGTTATGTTTTTATCGTTTCATATGGATTTTTTTTATATAGATGATATTATATATACAATCATAATGTTTTATGTCCATTCTTCACACCCGTTATCGCTGCCGTTTCTGACAACAACAGTTGTCCGACTTTTATCCCTTCTCCATTTCTCCCCCGAATCATCAACCCCTTCTTCAGGGGATGAACGTGAAATTGATGTTATATTTTTTTATTTTTATAAATTATATTATGTAACATTCTACGTGTACGAATATAATTTTGAAAAAAACCGAGTGTTGCTCTTTTTTCGTGGTACCTCTTGTACGTATGTAATTTTTTATATAATAATCTCGTTGTCACCCTCATTTGGAACAATAACATAAAAAATCATAAATTATGAGTGGTTTGTTTGGAGTCTAATAAAAATTAAATAAACTAACCATAATTATAGGAATGCGTTGCAACTTAGTTTATCACCAAAATAAATACAATATGTGTACACATGTAATTTATAATAACAAATTTACTATAGCAAAGCAAAATATAAACTCCAGCACTTGGTATGCAGAAAAAATGTTAGGCTTAGACTTAAACATGTTCGCAGGAGGCGATTATTAAAGAGTGTCGCATAACAGTAAATAACTTCTTAGTAATTGTTTTCTAACGAGTTACATGATTTGATGTCATTTTTTGCTGGTGCGAAAATGCTTATATTTTTTTTTCTATTGCACCAAAATTCATTGATTTCTTCTGTTTTATCGTTTTATACCTCGACAAAATAAGAATGGATATCAGCTCCTTTAAATTTTGTTGCTAAAAAGTTGTAGGTTTTTGAATTGAGACAAGCAGATGCTGTCATTGAGTTAGACCAAAACTCGAAGTGCAAGCAAAATGTGTGCACGTATAGACTACGAAAAAATCCAAATAATCAAAACAATTTTTAACGAATTATAAAAGTAATAATAATTATAACTATAATTATAATAAGATTTCTGTCAGTTTCCGTTGGCGTTTGGTCTTGACATGCGGACGGATGTTGGTTTCAAACTCCGCCGTGGTTATTAATACACACAGCGAACACTGCAGAACATATCTGCAAGTGGCGTAAACAAGTCGACCGCATGGAGAGATATTAGGGATGATATACTTTCCATGAACTCGATAAATTCATAATTAAAACAATTATCGTCGACTCGCTATCAACTACGCATTAGCAGTTATAATTAGTATATAATCTATAGATAGTATAATAGATGGTATAACGAAATCATTAAACACGCAAATGTTTAAAAGAAAAGAAAACATTCTTAGAAAAATGATCATTATACATCGTAACTTTAGCAAGAGCAAATAGGGTTGGATGTATTTTATACACACGGTGTCTCGCCGTCTGGTTATTTAGTAATATTATTATCATCGTACATCGGGGCATGATCGAGAAAGCACAACGAGTCATGTAAGTTGAATTTCATTATATTATAAGACCGTCTGCCGGTTATGTGTTTTACAATAGACTTTTTTGCACTCAGCTGATGTCTCTTAAATATATTCAGGCAACGATTTACCACGAGAATTCGCTTCGAACCGCATATACCACGCAATTTGAATAAATTATAATTTATGACAGCGATATAATATACTCTTGTGGGTTAAAACGCGCCGAATTGACATTAGTATAGGTATAAATGTTATATTATGAGCGTGTTAGGAGAAATTGTCAGCCCAACAAGAATTAAAGCACAAGTGAATATTAAAAAGATAATCAGGTGGAGATGTGAAAATGTAATTTCCCATACAAGATAAAACAGGTAAAAATTACCTTTGAGTGTGTCTATGTAAATTCCTGCACGAAAAAAAATTTGTCGATGTGTAACCTCCTACAGGAATAAAAATTATAATGAATGACAATTGTAGTCGGGCTCACGAAAAGTGAGCGCTGGCAGCCGATGGGTGGAGCTCAAATATTGTCGGGGCCAGGGGTTCTCAGATTTTCTAGTATTGTTTTGTATAACCGGTTGGAACAACGGAATGCAGCGCGTCTTATGACATACTTCAAATACTTAGACGGGACCGTATTTAATGAATTAACCTTTTATGTTAGCAGCTGTCTGCAGCTGCTGTAAGGTAGAGGTTGACCTTAAATTTTGTATAGTATTATTCATTTTTCGTCTTGTTGAACGCACGTGAAGAGTGAACAGTGAAATTTGTAATAGTGTGTTTTTATTTGAAGCGTTTCAATATATAAACGTATATATTTTGTTAAATTCTTTAACATTAAAGTGGCTTTTAAAATAAATGACATACGTAGTCAAACCAAAAAAGTTATTTTTCATGTGTACAATTATTTCAAAGATCTGGCTAATTCGAATGATGAGGTTTTAAAAAAACATTTTAAACACACACAAAAAATAACTGCCGACGCTTGTGGTGTGTATCTTATGACCGTAAGACGAGTTTGTGTAGTAGGATCTTCCACCGATAATAATCCGGATTCACCTCGTAAAACGTATAAACATAAAGAGTATGCAACATTATTGGACGATTTCGATAGTGAGGTAGTACGAAGAGCCGTGCATGAATTTTACGAAAGAGGTGAGTATCCTACATCAAAAAAAATTTTAAATGCTGTTCAACAAAAATTTAATTATGATGGTAGTCTCGCTTCAATGAAACGATTGTTGATAAAATTAGAATTTTCGTACAAAAAAAGCAACAATGGACGAAAATTCCTAATGGAGCGAAACGACATTGTTGCCTTACGGTGTAAATTTTTGCGTACTATGTGTACACTTGGTAGAAATAATGATCCCCGTCCAGTCGTATATTTAGATGAGACTTGGGTAAAACAAAACCACTCTAGAAGTCATATATGACAAAATGAAGAAAAAATTGAAGGTTTTAAGGTACCTACCGGTAAGGGAGGTCGGTTCATTGTTTGTCATGCAGGTTCAAAATCACATGGATTTATAAAAGGGGCAAAAATGATTTTTCGGAGCAAATCAGGCAATACAGATTACCATAGTCAGATGAATGCGGTAGTTTTTAGATCATGGTTTATAGAAATGTTACAGTCTCTTGAAGAAGCGTGTGTAATTGTCATGGATAATGCTGCATACCACTCGATGTCGAATTTCACCAAATGTTAAGAGTAGCGTTCTCTATACACCGTTAAATTTTCAAACTATTTTGACTTTTATTGAGCTATTTATAGACAATTGAAATTTTCAATTTTTTTAAGTATTTTTTTTAAAATAATGATAAAATTTTTTTGGCTGCCCAGAAAATCTTGAAAATTTAATACAAGGTTTCTTATAAGTTGTTCATTAACTGATAAAAAAAAAAATTAAAATCGTAAGTCACAATTTTTTTTTATAAGTGCTCAAAGTTCCAATTTATACGAAATATGTAAAAATTGCGAAAATTTGCAAGTTATTTTGTAGATAAAAATTCATAAAATTTTTTCTGATCATACTTAAGGTTCAACATTTTAACACTAGGTTATCTTTGAGCTACTCTTCAAAAATCTTTAAAAAAATTTCTACCGGACTAAGAGGAAAAAATTGTATGACTGTTTGAAATTTAAATATTTACGAAATTGCATAAAATAGTGATTTATTCTCAGACGATTTTAAATATTTGTTATAATTCAAAAAGTATAAGTCGCAGATTTTTGAAATTTCTACCAGCTGTTAAGATTCGTACTTCCTTTATGTCATATTTTTTTCAAAATATTATATTGATTTTTAAGCCACTGATAGGTATTTAAAATATTCGATTTTTTTACATTTAACTTTTATAATCGGTGATAAAAAAAATTTGGCTCCTACAAAATACTTGAAATATTCATTAAATCTTTATATTGACGTTTTCTATACATGGTTAAAATTTCAAAGTATTTTGACATATTTTGACTTATTTATAGACAATTTAAATTTTCGGTTTTTCTAAATTTTTCGTTTAAAAATAAAATATACTTATACAATATTTATAAATAACATTGTATTATATTCTAGACAAACATATCATCTCCGTTCAGAATCGTTTTTCGTATACGTATCATTGAATTCAAATTTAAGGCCGAGCGCCCACCAAAGTAACGTGACGTGTGGCGTGGCAAGTGAAGTAGCAAGTAGCATGCATCTAGCACGCTATTTTGTATTAAAACAATGTAATTAATAGATTTAACGCCAACTAAAGTGATACGACAGTGATATGACAAACTACATGTTACTTCGGTGTCATTCAAATGCAGCGTGTTCCATTTTTTGCCACGTGTTACGTGTTTTTACCGTCTAGAGTGACAAGTGTTTTGGAAAATATTGTAGTATCTTGCTTCCTAATCGATGGTCCTACTTTTTGAAGTAATAAACTAAATGTATTTATATTAATTCTTTAAAATGATTGGAATCGCTCTGGTAGGTGTGTAATTCTTTGAATACATCAAAAACACTACGTTTAATTTTTAGATTCTTTTTCAAGTATGGATGAACCCAATACTGTCTTTTTTTATTATTTGCGTTATTAACATTGAATAAATTTACTAAAGACAAAACACTTTCGTCGTCCGATGAAGAAGAAGACATATTGACAACTGGTGTTACTAGTTTCTAGATACATAGGTAGGCGTTGTGTCACACCATTCGTCATTTTGTTGTTACGTGTTTGCTGTATCACTTGCCACGCCACACGTCACGTTACTTTGGTGGGCGCTCGTCCTAACAAATCCATTATAATGACCTATCCTATGAAGAGTCGCACTCCACCCCCATGTGTACAGTGGAGCGAGGCCCATCCGGTTCTTTTTTACGTTATCAATTCAATTTTACGTATGAATTGTCGATACATTTTTCTTTTGATTAAAATTAAATTATGTTTAATATTAGATATAATTTTATAAGATATATATTTAAAATAGTAACTATAATTTATTTTCCTTAATTATAACATTTGTAAAAAAAATAACAAATTGTAATATGTATGTTAAATGGTGATATAATAAAATACGTATATCAAACGTTTAAAAAACACGCCAAATTGTTTTGGTAATCACTGATGTAAAACGGCCGTTGGGATCGCTGTATTCAGCGCTCACTTTTCGTGAGCCCGACTATAATTACCTTCCCACTTTATTCACTCAGGGTTAAAAATATAGTTGGTGTAATATAAGTTTGTTTTATGTTCGGTAAAAAAATCTAATCCAATATTTATTGTATTTAATTTAATTGTATAATTAATAATAATAATTTAAAGACAATTTTATATGGCTCATTACAAAAAGCTCAAACTTTTTATATAATCATACTGTATTATTTGTTTTAAGTTCTATTCTAATATTTTGTTATTTATGTAATTTTGCTTATTTTTTTTAGGTCTATTAGTATCTGGCATTCTTACTGTAATATATGTATTTGTTTGAAACTACTATTTTAAATATATTCGGATAATGATGATAAAGATTTAAGTTAAATTGGGAGCGAACATTTTCACAAACATTTGTAGTAAAACTTCTACAAAAACTGGCACTCGACCAAATACAAAGAGAGAAAGTACTACTTTTCTCTATTTAATTTGTCAATAAGCAATTGAAAAGTTTGTTCATTTCTAGTTTTTCAGCCATATAACTCATATTTATATTTGTGTAGGAACTTGCGTACCGGTACACTTTTTTTCGAGTAGGAACTTACATATGTAAACTTTTATCTGCTATACACTTTGTGTAGGAACTTCACAATTTTTCAAAGCTTTCACTACGAATAAATATAGAGTTCATATTTGAAACAGGTTAAGGTTCAAAACCATATAGCCAACCACCAATGGGCCTATAGTAAATTAAGCTAACAAATAGTTGGCTACCATAAAAATATATTTTTATAATTTTTAAATTTATTTTATCTATTCTTATCTCATCCTTGTATAAAAAAGCTATAGACCAGTTGTGCCCAACCCGCGGCCCGTGGACCACATGTGGCCCACTAAGGTATTCAATGTAGTCCATGATAATTTTTTTTAAATAAAATAAAATATTAAAAAAATAAAATAAAATTATTATAAAATATGTTTTTTTATAAATATATTAATTTTATTTTCGAGCATTTTCAAATAGAAATGTCACGATATAATTTAAGCACTTAAAATAAAATAGCGAACTGATAAAATGAATTTTACTTATAGCGTGTACTCAAATCTCTAATATTTTCAGTAATCAATAAAATATTTGAAAACAAATTCAATATTTATCTTTATGTATATTATATACCTACTATTTGCAACAAAATAATATTATTAAATTAATATTGATATAATTTGTACTTTTATATTTATGGTCCTCTTTAAGATAATTATTTACCAGAGTGGCCCGTCAAGAAAAAGAAGTTAGACATCACTGCTATAGACCGACAAACGATATTAAATATCAAAAACAAAATTAACGAAGTGTGAATTTTTAAAATTAAAATATTTATACATTTATAAATTTAGAAGCTATTTAACTATAAACATAGTCAATTATTTTAAATTTTAATAATAGATTTTATGTATTTATTCATTTTATAACACACATTTTCAATTTTTCAACTAATATTTACCAAATATTTTTTTTTTACATAATTTGTTTAATTTTTTTTTCATTTTTTTATAAACTCTTAAGTTTATTCAGCTCATTAGTTGTCAGCTATTTACCCGATGACTCTCTAATCAATGTTATTTTCTCAATTGAGATGTTAAACAGCTGTCCTTCTAATATTATTATTACAGTTCTTCACGTCATCAGAACAAAACCGGCAAGTTTTATTTTTCAATGCTTATACGAGTAACCTTTACAATCTTTATTTACCATTCACTAGGTTAACATCACCATAAATTTACTACCGACAATATAATAGATTGTTAAAAAATGGTTTTACATAATAAATATTTTTAAATTCTTAAATCTATTCGATCATATAATACCGTACGACGCTATGATTTGTCGTCTGGTCGCATATTCAATCCCGTGATACTGTATTTTTAATTAAAAAAACTGTGTAATACATTTTTTACATAAATCATTGTATGTTTTACTTTACGAATGAAAATTTAGTAACAAAAAAAAAATTAACGTCCGACGGCTCTATAAGAGGAGCTAAGCATATTAGTGTACGTGTTTTCAACAAGTATGACATTTTAAAAATAAATTTAAATGCACAATGAAAAAATATATATGTATAAATTATATATGACGTACAAACAGTTTGAAATGAGAAAAACTTAACTGGGTTACATAATTTTCAACAACGCCGTAAAAAAATTCTTTGAAATATATCATTACAAAAGACGAGTTAAATCTATATTTTTCTCTTACTCTTTTTATTAAAAAAACACTGTCATTATTTGTAATTTGTTAGTTTATCTAAAAAAAAGAATTTACTCTATGTAAGTTAAATGTGTATTTTTATAATTGATTAAGTTACAAAGTAGTTTACAATGTATTATAAATATAAAACATAAAATGTCGTGACCAATAATGTATTTTTATAACATTGTATATATAAATAAATAAACAAATAGTTTGTATTCAGAAATAAATAAATTCTAAGCTTAAGCCGCGCATACACTAGACCCAAACCGCCCAAACCAACCGAACCGAAAAATATTAGGTCCAGATTTTTTTAGATAGCTGCATTGAGTTTTCCCGAATTTTCGTTTCGAACTAAAATAAGTTAATAGCTAAATAAATTAATTAATAATCATATTATGTCGCATCTACCTATACATAGAATAGTACCGCTAATTTTCGGCCAAAAAATTCAAACATGTTGAAATCCGAAACGACCCGAATTTCGGTTCGAGCTATCGGTTCAGTAAAAGTGTATGCACTCACGTATAAAATCAGCATTTTGATTTTTTTCGTTTCGGTCGGTTCGGCCGGTTCGGGTCTATTGTATTCACGGATTTAGAGTATTTGTAAATTCGTGATTTTATTGATTTTGTATATACCTGATAATTAATTTTAAATTAGAAACCGATCATACTTTATAAATACATAAATATAATAACACTACAAACGAAGCATTTAAATATTTATTTATTTCTGATCATAAACTATTAGTTTATTTATGTATATACTATTTAACAAATATTATATATTTAATTACATCACTTATATAATATAACCCAATCACTTTTATAAAATATTTATATGATTATATGTGTACATAAATATTACAAATTATGGTGCTTTGTACTGCTAATTAGTGAGCTTGGATATTATTTTTCCTTTTTTTCTTCTGGATTTCATTACTTTCCAATAGTTTTTGCCATCATCATTAAATCACCCCATTTATCTTGATCCCGTACTTCTCCCTCCAATTCTATGCTCCAAGGTTTTCCAAATCGTTTTCTACTACTATCTTATCCATCCATCTTTTCCGAGAATGACACCATGGATATTTGTATTTGGATATTTGGATTAATATAGTATAATATCTGAATGATATTGGAACTAATTAGATAGAAATTAAAAATATATTACGTGATAATGTTGTTTTCATCATGGTTGTTTTATGAATTTAAAATCTAAATCTAAATTAAATTATAACGGGCAACAGTATACGTATGCAGTTTTATTTAGAATTTTTAATTTCTCTCGGGACTATACATTTATATTTATAAAATAAGCGTATTTGCTTTTACAAAATAATCGTATAGGTTATACAGGTATAAAATACAAGTTTATATATTACCGTGTACAAGAAAATTATACTTTACCTTTGATGTATTTTCTATATACATGATATGCAAAATGATTCTTTGTTTTCAGTTCTAAGTATACGTGTAAAATAATCGATTATTCTTTTACTTAATATTTAAAATTGAATACGATAAAAATCATAAGACGAATATGAATCATATTATATGATTTTATGTTTTATGATATTTACGATTAAAATACTGTCCATAATGTACAAACTATGAGTCATATGATTTGAAGTACAAATAAGTTCTTATATAACTTTGTTTTGAGTAAAAAAGTATTTTAGAAAAAAGGAGTTAATCATTATGATTGATATACATTATGACATACATTGTAAATATATATCGCATGCGTAATAAGTAAACAGGTGGTATCTAATAAATTCATACTCGAATGGAAATTAATTAACAATATGTGTTGAAATTGTGTTCTCTATACTTTACAAATGAAATGATAGTAAATTTTACTGAACAGATGACTTAACATCGTGTTTTATCAAAATTAACCTAATAAAATATGTAAACCAAATGATTGTGTGATGCACGGAAACTTATTGCTATATAGGTAATATTATATTATACTAAGGTAAAATAATTAATAAAAAATAACAATTTTTAAGTATTGACCTCGAAGATTATTCAGAGGATTGACGTTCTTTTCTTCAAACACCGATCTGATTTTTCAGAAATGTTCATATCTTTTTCAATAACACCACTGAAATTTCGTATTTATCGGTTATTTTTGTCTTTCGTATTATACTGCGTGTTGTCATACATTTACAACAAACAATTTCGTTTTTGTTTTTAACTACACTAAATATAATAATTTGTAATATTAGTATATTATATCATGCGTATTTTATATCATAACAAATAATAATAATAATACCTATCTGTACACCATAAAAAGATATATCGGAGAAAAAAAATGTAACATTTTAAGATAGCAAATAAATAGACTTATCCATGTATAATATCATATGTACTTTTAAATGGAAAAAGAGATAGATAGATAAAATATACAGAGATAAAGAAGGAGAAGGGGAGAATTTAGAGAAAGATTAGAAGTAAGCAAATGAAAACAGGTGAAAATGGGGTGGGAAAAGCGGATGGATAAATATTTATTAGCCAAGATACGGATAGGGATACGTCGAAGTACCAGAAGATATTGACAGCGGATGTGTTGTGTTTTATGCAGTACTTCGCACTTTCGATATCAGCTTCTAACGGTGGAATACAGCTCTTTTTACGCGATTCAATTATTTCTTCCATATTGGAGGCACGGTTCATTTTTTTACGATGGTAAAATAAAATAATGACAACCAAAAAAAAAAAAAATAAAACGAAACACATATTTCTCAATTTTTCGAGTAAAATCATTTATATGATATATATATTTTTTTGCATAAGACTTCCTGTACATGTCTAATGGAACAAACAAATATCATTGATATTCATTAAGAAATTGTTTTAAAAGTAAGTTTATTTTAATATGAAACAAAAGTAGGATTTTTTTATTAATAATTCTTTCTAATTTTTGTCAATTACATTTAGTGTTTTTAAACATTTTTTTGGAAACGATGTACATGATAAAAATTTTTTTTTTTTTTAATAATGAATTATGTAATAGTGTACACATATTATTATTACATACTTTGCGCATCCAACTTTCAAACATAATCCTAATATAATGACGAAAAATCACTGCTGACGTAGTTGTATAATACCAACTGCACGCATAAATGTCTGTGCTAATTATAAATGTTCTTCTCGTAAGAACATTAATATTATAACGCTCACGATTTAACTATAATTTTTATTCTATATAACGTAATTAAATATAAAACAAAAAGTAAGATCAAATAAACATTTAGACGATTTAGCTATGGTTAAGTTGTGAAATGAATAATTATGACTATCACTCGTAACATTATACAACATAATTCTTTATAAATGTATTTATACAACATAACTATTCTGCATATTATAATTATTATTATATTTATTAACACTGAATAGGTTTAGAGAAAAAAAAACAAATCCGTACACATTTTATTGATATCCAAAAGAAAAGAGTACATTGTATTATTCTATTATATTACGAAAAATAATTTTTTTTTATTTATCTTGAGTAGTGGTTCGCGACCTTTTGTAAAGGACGTGTGACAGGATTACAGGACAAAATAAAAGATAATACAATCTCAAAGAATAACTACGTGATAGTAAAATAAATCCCGTAATCAAATTTATATATATATATATATATATATATAAATAAATAAAAAACTACGAATGAAATATACCGGAGCTTCTTTGAAAGCCTTAAAAGTCGTGTCGTGGGTTTTATGGAATGTGGTATAAACAAAGAGAAATAGTCTCATCTGTACTAGTAGAGTGAAAAAAATGAGCGTACAAATTGTAAAAGCGAAAAATATATCTATGTTAAATTATTTTTTGATTAAGACACGTGCTGCTGTCGTTTAAGTCACGTATACAAATTAAAAGAGAATATACCGATATCCCATACCATGTTGTACCACGTTTTCATTTATACTATCTCGAAACATGGAATCGTATACTTCTAAATACCTTTAACTTAAATATATAGTGAAACCAAAGGCGTGCTTATGGAGAACTTAGGGGAGTTCATAACCACCATAGATACTTGATACAAACATAATATAATTTAACTGCTTACATCTAATTATAATTATTATACTTCCCAATTTTAGAGTTTTTTTTTATAACAATTGATTTATTGATTAGGTATATTTTTTTTTCTTTATCAGTCTATATTATTTGATATTGGTGATAGTAACTTTTATTATCCTAAGACCGTGGTAACTACCTACTAACTATGAATTTGCTAAAAAATCTCACAATCGTGATTTTGTTTTATGATTTTAATTTAATAAATGTTTTATGCTACAAAAATGATGCATTGTTTACTTATAATTTTTAAATTTTATTTTATAATGCATATTAACTGTAATGTTATATTAAAAAATGTTGAATCCCCCCACTATTCAAAATTCCTGAGCACGTCTCTGAGTGAAATCTGTCTAAGATGGATCCTGAATAAGTCTGGAACCAACTTTCTATAATAAAAATACAATAACTAGTCCCGTCACAAATATTATACTATGGATATTGTACCTGTTAAGTTAAAAACCTATCTAATACGAGATACTTATCAGGTCCTATAAGATTCAGTCGTAGACAATTTTTACCGTTTTTCTTAAAACTCGGTTTTTTTTTCATACGTTCACAGTAGGTTATGCTTACACAGTATGATGGTGTCGTTGCGTTTGAATTCGATTGACAAACCGCAACACTATAACACTATATACATGTATTTCAAAATATAGACTATAGAACAAAAATCTCAAGTTTGAGACTAAGATGACGGTTTAAATTGATTTCCCAGCGCGTGCATTTAACACGTGCCGCAAACTGTCAGTGGAATTAAAAACATCGGTTTTAAATCTTATACAGTTCACAAAATGGCTGAAACGCATACCGGGCCGGTTGACGGCGTAGAACGTCTGGTATTGAAGTGACAAAATTGATCCTGGCGCTTGCGCGCGTTTGGAACACTTACATTATGTACACTCACCGTTGCCGTTGTTTTTATTGTTTTAATTAATATTCTGTTTTAATTTTAAATAATCAAGCATATCTATGTTTACCCTAAGAAACTGCACCACCCTCCCACGGGAAACCATAAAGTTTTAACAGGTTTATAACTGGTACGTCCGTAGACTCCGACGTGCTGTAATTCGGTTAATCCACTGTGAAAACAGCACGGCGGAAAGTTGATTATCGATTCCCTCTCCAGTTGGATCATCGCGATCCGTTGGTCGTGAACACGCGTGAAGGTTGCTAGTCATGCATGGGACGACGGCTATACGCGTGTACGACAATCGACCGTGATACGTTATTCGACGTGCGCCACAGTAATGATATGGTAATTATATGACTATCATGCAAACAGTTTTACAATCACCTATCAACGAAAGACTCGTTTAATAGACATTTCGTTAAAAGTGTATATATTTTTAATTTAAAATCACCCGGTTTTACCGTACGTGTTTTGTGTAAAATAATAATACGTAGTGTGCGTAATGATTACGTAAAATCTTTGTATTTTTATTTATTTTATTTTACATGAATTAATGCCAATCGGCTTTTACAAGATCGAACATAATGAAGATACATACCATAATATAACAATTAATGCAATTGAACTGTGTTAGCATGTTTATAATATGATTAGTATTATCACATATTATAATGTATATACTATATTATATACTTTATACGTTTTACGTTCAGAGTGATTACGTAGAATGAATTGGTTTAACAATGGTATGCATTTTTTTTTTTACTGTATATACGATTATAACTAAAATAAGTGCACGATCATAAGCTTTTTAAATTTTCGATTTTCCTATTCAAAATTGCATATACTTTTTTTTTTTTGCGTATATTAAAACAATAAAAGTTTAATTTATCTTATTAAATAATTTGGTCCATCTACTATGTCGACAATCTTCAAAAGTATAAACTGATCCATCCGATTTCATTCACCCACAATCATTTTTACGATAGCAATGATACATGAGTTTTATGTTTAAAAGAATAATACAACAATACCATTCGCCCATCCTATATGATATTTCATCCAACCATGGATTCCCATTCAATCTAGGAGTCTTGCCATTTTTTTATTTGTTGTTAAATACCTGTCTTATATTCTGGTCTTACTGGGTATAAAAATGTTGGTAAATGTGCAGTATGCTAAAATCCACTACGAGTAAATATCAAAAGCGCCTTGTTATTTCTAAAACTTAATTTTACTTTAGTCTTGAAAGATCCTAAATACAAACATTATAACATAATTATAAAATAATAATAATATGTAAAATGTATTCGTTAATTTTTTTCTTTTTCGTAAAAGAGGAACATTTTTTTTATAAAAATGTCATCGTTCTCTAAAAATATTTGATGTATTGAAAAATTCATTTATTTGAAGATTGTTAATTGTTTAAAGTTCGAATTTTCCATTTTTATAAAACGCGATTGACGGAATAATATCGTAATTACGCTAAATTAATGCTATAAATATGAATACTATTTATTAAACACATTCATCAATAGGTTACGTTTTAAAAAGGTGATCTAAATTTAATTAAAAATTATCTTCGACTATAAAGATAGTACGCACTAAATCTACAATATGCGATAGTATTAAAGTTATTGTGAACTTGTATTAATTTGTAGATCAAGTTCGGTCAGTTCGTGTTCTAAGTGAACGTTTCAATATTTTAGATATATGGTAAGTCTTAAGAAATAATTAAATAAGGATATTAAATGTTTCAGTGTTTCAGAGAACACCACAATAATAATAACTATACTGTATAATATAATAACTATAATAATAATATAGTATCTAATTACTATATAATAACTATATTGTATGTATAATAATACATACAATGAATGATCTTTTCAACAATTTGCTACTATCATCTGATTCATTTATATCAAGATTAATAAGACAAAATGAAAACAACACACGTGTTTTATGTAACAAAGCAAAATAATTAGTTGTAGAAAATGATAAAATATATATTCATAGTAAAAGATAGGACAAAAATGAAGACGAAAACGAAGAAGAAAAAGAACAACAACAACATACGGTTGATTGTCATGATAACAATGAAGAAGAAGTAGCCGTAAAAATGGATGTACTCGTAGATTAATAATAAATAAATAAAATGTTAAATTAATTAAATAAAAAACATTTACATTTTGAAAAAATATTTATTATTAATTAAAATACTTATATAAATAATTCAGAATATTTACCTAAACTTTTAAAATTATATTTTATAAATAATTAAGCATTGTTTTACTTTTTTACAATTTTGTACCATTTTTAAATTTCTGGACCACTATGAAATGGGCAACCGTGTGCAAAGATATTATACAAATATAGGATATTCACACAAAATTGTACGTTAAAGGCAAGCACGAGTTCTCGTTTAACGTTCACGTATATAGATGCGGTGGATGCAAATGTCTGGTGGTTAAAGCTTTTGGACTAATAACGGCGTTTAGTAAAACGATACTGAACTTTCTAAACACTGAGTTAACAAGCATTGTCATAAGTCAAAAGAAATATTACTGCGCGTTTCCTCCACACAATTTTACTGATATATATATGCATATATATTTCATCCCTTTCGTCTGATACACTTGTTTGGTCACGGATTGGTGTTTTTAACAATATAGACATATAATATTATGATTTTTTTTTCTTCTAATTTACATTACCGTTTTAAAATGTATGTTGTATACAAGTATGTAATTTGTAAGCCAAATTTTCAAGTCATCATAATACAAGCACGATTGTCTTAAAAAGTTTCTTGGGTTTTAAATATCAAGTCTTAAAATATGATGTTTCGTATAAGCTGAGATACTGGACTGAGTTATTAGATGTATTCTTCTGTTATTTGTGTTCGCTTGCGTTACATGTAAAACGTCGTCAGCTAGATGTAAAACATTGTATAAAGTAGTCATATTTTTTTCCTTCACGATCATCGTTAAATTGCATATGTTTTCTGTTATTTTGTCACATTTATTACCGCCACCCGCATATAGTATTATTTATTATTTTGACAGCGACACAACAGCTCCTACTCAAGCTCGTTGGTAACTATTTTACACAGCGATCGGTTACCGTTTATACATCATTAGGAGAATGCGTCTTGTCTTAGCCAGTTGAACTCCGTGTGCCGCTTGTCTGGCGAACAGTTGTTTCTTCAACACGATAATTTATTCATAAAAATATTACGTATGAATAATATTGTCTCATTGAAAGCGCCTCTTTTGGAATGATGTATGTTTTTTGTTATTCGATATTACATTATATAATATTATACATTTTAGCTTTTGTTTTCCGAAAATATTTTCCCGTTGCTTACAAGCCTTTTATTTTTAATGACACCTCATACTAAGCATTTACTTATTAAATTATTATTTTTATTCTCATTTAATTTTTGAGTAAGTTCCAGATAAAAATAATTAACCTGTTGTGGACCGATAAAAATCCAATACGTTTTTGCATAAATATATTTATTGATTTTATAGATTATTTAGATATTTTGCAATTATTATTACAGGTAGAAATATATTTCAATTCCGAAATTATTGATTTTTTCTTAATCCTTGATGTGCTATAAATCAAAAAACATTTTATATTTTACAAACCGTATATACACAACACTGTTATTGTTAAATTTCCTACCAATGTCAGTATTTCAGTTTTGTATTATTATTAGCCAAAAACCCAATAAAGTTATTTGATTTTGGCTCACCAAAAATATCGTTTATTTTTCTATCCTAATCAATAAATTAAGTTTTCTAAATTGTATTAATCACATTTTTGGTGAAGTTTTAAATGTCTTTATTTTATTTTCAGGAAGGTTACAAAAAGATCTTCAATTTGAATTGTGGAGTGTATACTTATATACGTATGAGCTGTTTGTTGTATTACTTTAGGTTTATACATTTGTAAATTGTCTAGGTATTTGTTTTTAGTATATATATATACTAACATTATTTATTAAAAACAAATCAAACTAAATATTGTTAATATGATATATTATTATATTTTAAACACTGTAGAGTTATTAAATTAATATTATATTATTATACAGATATGCACACAATTTACAATATTTAATTTAACCATATGGTATTTTATTTAATAAACATTGACAACAAATAGTATGACGAAAAAACAGATTTAAATTCTGTTTTTATATAAATACAAATATTCACACAAAAATATTTAATATTATCTCATTATATTTCAAAAGTTATTTTATCATAGCAATAACATTTATGACGTTTTCTAATAGAAAATTAAATGGATGCATTTCAGTATATTTTGCATTCTTTCTTATATTAAGATCATTGCTAAATTCACAAATATAGTTTGCTCACTTTAGTGCTGCTCAAGTTTGATCTTTTATCAATAGAAGTATTGAACCACAATTTCATGTGTGAAATACAATTCCAGAATTAGAAAACTTATATATTGATATTTGTACATGTATTTATTATACTGTTTTTCTTTCATCAACATAAACATCGTGGTTTGAATTATATAATATGCAAACGTTATAATTACAAACATTATAGTTAAATATTATTAACTTTATATAATATATTAATGTATAATATTAATTATATTAACTTTACAATAAGATATATTTAAATAATTTAGATACATCGTATATTCATAACTACGAATAATTCATTGTCCCGAATAAACATATATAGAATATATATAAGCATATATCTATATGTCTCCATTAAAATAGTCATAATTGATTACTCATAAAAACGATCTGATTATGAATGTAAATATTAAATGTCCGATAAAATTAAATCGTAAGCGTTATGGACGATCAATTCGTTTATTAACAACTTTACTTCCTATATATCATAATTTACGGGTTGAACATTAACAAAAAGATCATGTATAAGCTTTTTATCTCTTATGGCACTATGGTATTTTTCATTTTTTTATATTTTATATAAAATATGCGATTAATACAGAATTAAATCATTATTACAGCGTTATTATCATATCATAAACGGTTCCATTATGTATGTTATTGTACTTATTTCATGATACCTACTGCGGAGGATTTAACGCTTACATACGATACTCGTACATACCGACGGTAGACAAATTAAGCCATACATGTGTAGAGATTTAACTTTTGGACCGGTAGAAGCTCCAAAAGGTGAATGGGAATTTTCTTCTATCGTTTCCAATTAAAATATTCGTCGACTCCGTTTTGTAATATTTTTATTATTACGAATATCGTACTGTATATACTGTATATGCGCACCGCACATCATCTAACGGTAGGTGGTGCGACGGTAAAACAATATTATGCGGAGACATAGGCTTGAATTAACGTATGGTTTGATTAAAAAAAAATAAAAAAATATTGCACTATGTATAATCGTACCAATGTATTTTCATAACTACCTGTATTATGCGGTCCATATATTATTTCAATAACTACGGTTTGAACCGCAACATTATTACGTACGTACCATTACGGTTACCCTAGACTGACCGTGATTTTTTACATTGACGTTTAAACAATGACAAATACGATGAGGAACCTCGAGGCACTTAATATTCGACACAGGACAATGGAACAATGCCAGTATTAGAGACACACAAAATCCGACCTCGGTACGTAGCTCCTAATGATTTCTCATTTCGAGAATGAACAGTTAAGGTGCAAAACTTGAGTGGTGGTGAGCTGTGATCCCTACAGTGACGATCATATAAAATAAGTGCATTTCTTTTTTTTAACTAACCGTTAGATTATCAAACTCAAGACGAAATAAAAATGTTTAGATTTTATTAATTGTTTAGTTATTTCAATTAATAAAGATAATAACATACGTGTTGTTGATAGTCTAATAAAATAAAATGGAAGACGACGACGTGACATAAAGACATTTGAAATAATATTAAAATATCACAAAACTCTAAAACGTTACCGATTTTATACATTCTTTAATCGTATTCAATATCATGACAATTGAAAATAATTTGAAAAATAAAACAAAATGGGATATGAGAATAGTTTGAAATATCGATTTCCATAATAACACTGGTCTACAAACGAATCTCATCAGAGATGATTTAAATTGAACCAAATAGATTTTTTCATGCTGATTTCAAATCTGTTTTCCATTTTCTTCTAGCACGTATAGTTTTTAAAATAAGATTGATTAAAATGTGTTCTGTGAATACGTATTATACTGTGTAGTATATGTTGTATACGAATTTAGATACGTATATTGTATCGATATATCCGAATGTATTTCAAAATATAATCTAATATATACTATTATATTATCCAATGGTATGGAGGAAACAAAAAAATCATTACAACGATCACTACTTTTGTAATGTAAACGTAAATGGTTTTTCGAAAAATAATAAACATACTCGTAATATTAATTACCCAAACTTAGACTCCGCAATTAGACCAGTTATACACAGTGCCTCGTTATCTATTCCATCTATTCCAATACCTCCAGAAGAAGATCTTAATTTGAAAATAGAAATGGAATGTGATCAAGATTCATTTGATCATCATGATGAATGTCAAGGAGATGGAGACTATACGCCCGATGAAGATTGAAAGACTATCTTTCAAAACTTACACATGAAATATAAAACAAAACTACTGAACAATTGAAACCTGATAGAGGGGGATATGCTAAAAACAATAAAAATTATGATGAATATATGAGAACTTTTCTGCAAAAATAATATGAATAACACAGGCCAAATAATATAATGAAACACAACAATGTTTATATAAATAAACAAAAAATAATAACAAAAAAAAAAAAAAAATACATTATTTAAACAATTCTTTTTTTTTATATCCCTAATCTTCATCTTTATCCTTAATAGGAAGCAATGCTAATTTGATTGTAGGACGCTTGAATTCGGACCCAAAGGAATTGCGCACAGTCACCGCTCTAACACATCAGCCCCAGGGTGTACAGCTGTTACTCGTACTAGTGGCCACTTCAGCGGTGGCATGTTGTCATCACGTAGAATTGCTAAATCACCAATAGCGAAATTGCGATTCTGCTTGGTCCATTTGCCTCTCCGTTGTAATTGTGGCAAGTATTCCAATGACCTGTGCTTCCAAAACACCTGCATTCGCTTCTGCATAAGTTTGTATCGCTTCAATCGATTTTGGGGAACAGATGACACATCGGGATCTGGTGGCAACATGAGTGTACCTTCTATCAGGAAATGACCGGGTGTCAATAAATTGAAATCTGCTGGATCTAATGAAGTTGGATACAGCGGTCGAGAATTTAACACAGCTTCAACCTGACATAATAGGGTAGTGGTTTCTTCAAATGTTAGCAATACTCCTTTTGATATGCAAACAAGATGCTTCTTTGCAGACATGACAGCACTCTCCTATAGCTCACCAAAATGTGAAGCAGCAGGCGAGATGAAATGCCATGCGATTTCTTTCATGGTAAGAAAGTCATGCACCTTTTTACTCTTTGCGATTGTTTTGAAATAGGTTTTGAGTATATGGCCAACAAAATTAGTACCATTGTTACCGTAGAGATCCTGACACTGGGCTCTCCGAGACATGAATCGGGATAGGGTAGCCAAAAAATCTTTGGTTGACAGTAATGATACTAGCTCTAGGTGTATGGCACGAGTAACCATACACATAAACACGCAAATATAGCTTTTTATTGGTGTTATCTTTCTTGATCCGCTTCGAACAAATATTGGACCACACAGATCTACACCAATACTAGAAAAAGACCGAGCTACTGTCACGCGTACACTGGGCAAAGGAGCCATTAATGGTGATGTAAGCTGACGTTGAGCACGAAAGCAAGTAATACATTTTCGAACAATTCGTACAGCGATTTTTCTACCTCTGATAGGCCAGTAATTTATTGATATGTGGGCGAGTAGCGCCTGCGATCCGGCTTGTAAAAGGCGAATATGCTCATGTTTGAAGATTAGATTTGAAACCAATGACTTAGATGGCAGTACGATGGGATATTTGAAATTATGATGACCTGAAGCATTGGTAAGTCGCCCTCCAACTCTGATCAATCCTTGGTTGTCAATAAACGGATTTAAGGCCTTCAAACAGCTACTGCGATAAACCATTTTACCAGCACGCAAAGCTGACATTTCTGTTAATAATGCTTCAGACTAGGTTTTCATTAACCAAAAATATCTAGCCTTATTAATTTCATCATCTGAGATGAAACCATTGCATTTTTTATGATTTAACCTTCTGGCCTTACAGTTGAAAATAAATCGTTAAATTAGGGCAGTTATTCTTAATAGTTCGGATCAAGTTGAAAATCTATTATGTTAATATACGTTCCATATGTATGTGTTAATACATAATTTTCTGGAATAATATTTGTGTAAACGCAGGTACAAATGATTCGTAGTGCGAATGAGAGGCGTTGCAAGAAGTGAATCTACGTCTCGTAAACGATCGAGACTCATGTAGCTCTCATTACCTACTGAATATTCAAAAACATATGGTAGCAGTTACGTGAACGAAAATACGATAACTTGTTTCAGAAAGAAGACAAGCGTTTTGGAAAATCAAAAAACAAAAGAAGTGGCATTTTACGTATTTTTATTATTCGTTATAGCGAATACTTCACGAGCGAAATCGCATAATTCACTCAGAACGCGTTGTCATAGGATTTACGACTCGTTGAATATGCGTTTTAAAATTATATTCAAGCGAAATAAATGTTTAACTTAATGTATCGTACGGCAACGGTGATAAACTCGTGATCTACCTCCGAGACACTGTGACGCCATACCGCTATCGCAATTTGCCGCGCGCTTGTGTGCGCGCTTGTATATGAGCAAATCGATTACCTAAATGTACCGTATTTCGATTCAACTCACAGCTGACCATATTATAATATATGAAATACTTTGTATTGCATTTGAAAGTCGAATCTGAATATATTATAAAAATATATAATATGTAAAAAAAGCTTTTGGTAATATTTCGATGATTAACAAAGTATGATAATCAACCTGTGTCATCCCATCTCGAACGTTTGAATTTTTACCAGTCGTATACCTAAAAAAATATGTAAAAATTCAAAACACATTTTTTATACAATCTTTCTCTCAAAAAAAAAAAATTAAAAAAAATACTGCTTTAAATACAGTGGAACCTTGATAACTTGAACCTCAATAAGTCGAATTTTTGATAACTCTTTAAACAATAAAAAACAATCAAAAATATCAGATATCTATAAAAAATAGTTCTACTAAATTTATTACATTGTATTTTCTTTATTACATAAAATTTATACATATATATATTTATTAATTTATATTTTTTTATAAAATACTTTTTTTTTAAATTTATATACAATATACATACATATACTTATTAGTAAATGTATAAATAAATAAAATTATGGAATAAAGTTATGGGTTTTAACTAAAAAAAATATTTTTAATAACTCAAAGTATTTGCTTTCTTCCAATCGATTCGAGTTTTCGAGGTTCCACTGTATTTAATTATTATTTGAGATTATATATGTTTTAATAATATTTAATATAATATTTTTCCGTATATACTATTATGAAAGATACAAAATAGTAACTAAGATTGAATAAGAAAAGTTCAAAATGAAGAACTTTTACGAAAAATTTACCATTTATTTATAACTGATTGCTTTATTTTAAGAATTGTTATTAATTTAATATTGATCTGTTGAACATCAATAACAATTTATTTGTCAACTATCATTACTATTGTAACTAATTATGATAAATGTTACTCATTTTCTTTAAAATTATGTTGCTTTCACTTATAGTTTTTGGACATTGCACAATATCAATGTCTATCCTATCGGTTATCAATCTTTTGTATCGAAAAAAAATATCAAATTACAATTTCTTAAGCCAAATCATTCGTATTATTGTTATTTGCCAATTATCATATCCATAACAATAATAATCAAAGTTTTATAATTTTATGAGTGAAGTAGCGATAACAATGACGTCTGAATAAATGTTTGAATAGGTATATAAATCTAATATTGATATTATGGGGAGATATCTAGAAAATAAAACACTACATCGCGGTTAACATTTAAGTATTTAAAACCTCGAAAAAAAAAATCGAGTTAATTTATAATTGTACTATAAATCTATTCATTAATTTAGATTATAGATAATCCAATTAATCATGTTTACTTTATAAATATGTAACAAAATATAGAATAATATAATAATAATTATAATCATATAATATTAGTATAGGTAGTGATAAAACGAATGCAGTTCCAATTTAAAATTTAAACCTGTTTATAAAAAACCATATAATTCGAAATAACCCCAAGGATCTTTATAAATGTTTAAATAACAATGTTTTTATTCATTAAATAAAAGTAAAAATATTTATTTATTTTTTTTCTTATTAAAAAATATAAAAATGTAAATTATTACATTATACTAAATTATTGTTATTTTTTTCATTAAGTATTTTTAGAGTATTTTTGTACAAGAGTATATATATGCGGATTCGAGATCTTTAATTTAATAAAATCCAAAACTAATAAAGATATTATATTAGCCTTAGGTAACAACTGGCTTTTGTTCGTAAACAGGGATTTTGCAGGTTTTTATGAATTTCCACGTGCGTAGGTAATGTACGACAAGATATGCGGCAAAGATGAATACAATTTCGTGGAAATCAAATCTTAAACATAGGGATTAAATTATTATATAACAAATTGAACTATAATATAGAACGACATTTTAATATAAATACATCACAAAGAAATTATTTAGTATATAAAACCATAAAAACAAACAAATCAAGATCAAATCATCTTTATAATATTAAGAAAATAAAATTCCCATGAATGAACAACGTGGTGCACAGAACACGTATTTATATTTTTTATGATTTCACGTCTCGCAAAATTGTTAAAAAAATAATGCAATAAAAGTCCACGTGCTTATTAACTACGAAAGCACCGAAGGATCGCTTAATAATATTTTCTCAAGACATTAATAATTAAACAAATAGTTTGTATAAAGAAATAAAAAAATAAAAACTCAACCTGGAGTAGTATTATATTTAAAAATATTATATTAATAATATAACAATATAATTTAATAATAATTATATTAATCATTTTATAAAATAAAATATTTTATCAGTTTTTAGTGTAGATTTTAATTCATAACGCAACGGAACATATGAAACGCGTTGCAGCATGATGTACTTAAATATCCTAAATATACATCAGTAATTTCAAATTATTTGTATAATGCCACAGACACCAAGCTAAAACTTAAATTGAATCATGGACCCTTTTTTATATCTAAGCTCTTTTTATTTATTTTGTAAATTGCTTATGAAGAAAAACATTAATTCATTTTACACTTTATTTTCAGAAGCATTTTTGTAATAATATGAAAACATATTTTCTTAAAAATATTTATTATTAAGAAAAATTAAAAATAAACTTTTTATGAAGCTTGAATCGTTTCATTTTAATTCACTGTGCCTGTACTAATCTATAACTAGCCTATGTGATAAGTTATTGCATTGGTTTTCGAACTACACAAAAATAATTAAATCATATTTTTTGTTCTTAATGTTGTTCAAGTTAGATGGCATGCTTGTTAAACCTAAAATCGACATGCAAGCCACAAAGGGTTTGTGACTACTAATTAGGAACCACAATGTACAGACATAATATGCACGTTGTATATGAAACCGGAATGATTTTTAAGTGAATTCACGAACGGATGAGGTGATATTACTATTTTTTTTCTGCTGTTAATGAAATTAATAACATTCGAAGAGAACATACAGATAACGCTCGTATCTTTTATTCATAAATACTATTATAATGCAACATTATAACATGAAAATGTTGGAAACTCAGAGACGGGAGAGAAAAATAACAATAGTCGACATACTTATATATATATATATATATATACAACTGGAACGCGAGACGAACGTATCTCTATCCATTTTAATTTTCGTTCGCATTGTTATTCAAATAACTGTTGATTTGAAGCCCAAACAACGACGCGCCCTACGCGTAGGTACGTGCACATTTGTATATACGTACACGTGTGTATACCCGAATAACTACCATTTAGTGAATTTTCAACTGTTAAATTTGTGTTCGTTATTATTTACGCAGTTCTAAAACGTGAAGATAATTTTCTACGTACGATAATTTACGTACTAAATACTATACATAACCACGTAACAATAGTCTCAATCATCATTATCATTTTGCAGAGTTCGTAAAATTGTAATATAGGTATACTTATGTCATGTGGAGTGAATTGAACGATTATTAATTCTATTCGACTGCATACGTACTAAAGTACATCATATCGTAGTTCAAAAAAGGAGTCACCTTCGTTTTTTTTTTTTTATTTCCACAATTTGACGTCATAATTTTATCTTTCTGTTTAATAACTGACCATAATGTATTTGGTGAAATATTTAATTAATTGGCGACTCCACATTTTTTACCTGTACCTTTTTCAACTAACTGTAGGTATTAAACGAATTTTGTCCAACATTTTCAGGACATTTAATTTACACTAGTTCTCCATTTCAATTTACTAACGACATTATGTGTATACAAACTACTGCAAATATTGACTTTGAACGCGTGCAATCACGATAATTATACTGAACAATGTACTGCACAATTTTCTGTTCTTACTGTATAAAAGTATAATTCGTGTAACGGAGTTAATGAAAAACGGATTTATTTCACATCGAGTTATCGAGAATAAACGCTATTGAGTAGTATAGTTTCAAGGGGTTTGCAGAGCAGTTCGAGATAACGAAAAATTCAACATAGCAACGTTCGACAAAAGAAGATTTTGCTGTAGATAGATACAGCTAATAATTATGTGGTTACTGGCAATGTACAATTAATGACAAAACATATCTTTGGACGGAATACCCCGTATGCGCATTAATAAATCATGATACACTCGGTTGGAATTATGTATCGGAAAATGTAATTTCTCTGCTTTCGTATTCTGAATAATAGCCTCGACGGTGCGATGGCGATGAGGATAAACCATAATACACTTGTACATATACATACATATATTGTGAACACATAATATTACATACGAGAAATGATTATTTTCTCGTTGGATTTCGCACACATGTTCGAAACGTTACCACGTCGATGTATGCACAGTGACAGTGATTGGCTGTTATGTATGAGAACGTAATGAACAAACAATTTCGCCTTAGTAGATGAGAACCTAAACACATGGCCGTCGTCGTCATGTCGTTCGCGAATTAAACATGATCGAACGTGCGCGCAACATATTAGGCGATTCTTCTCGCGCATGAACGATTTCTAACGCGAAGTTCGAAACGCACACGCACACCGGCGGTGGGCATCCATCAAGCAGTTGTAGGTCAGGTGGAGGAGATAATGAGGAGTGATGTGTAAATCGAATAACACGTGCCACGTGCTACACTTGCCCAGTTGGCACATTTTACCGGTTCTTTTTCCTCACCCCGTCATATAATTCTAATGTACCAGGGCCGAGGAAACGTATTAATCAACACCGCATCGCACCCTAAGAAATTATACGCCGTAACGCGTGCTCGACGGTTTCAATTGTCGGGGCATGCACGCGTTTGAGGGAATACGCAGCGCTGTCGCCGACCAAACCTCTGACAAAAGTGTTCCCTCGTGGCGCAGTGCACGTACACCGGAACGCCAAGGTATTGTGGTTTTCGAACGCACGAGTCCGTTCGTTTCTTCGGTTTCGGGCGGATTATTGAACCAGAAGACTTTGTCGTTCAATTCATTGCATGTAAGATATTCAGTCGGAACTGATGACTCGACGTCTCACGGTTCCTGGTGCAAACGTTTGTTTAACATACGTCGACATCCGAGGTTCTGCAAAGTTCAGGATTCCAATGGCCAGTTTCTTCAAAATTTCGACTTCGACGCATTTCGTGAATGTACTGGAGATGTCCGTTGCCGGAAACCTTGATTTCCTCACTCGTAGTTCAACACATTTTTTTTTTTATGTTTTTAACCTATCACCAACATTTGGATATGTGTCCTGAATTTTTACACTAATTGCTTAAGATAGGTTTTTTTTTTATCGATGCATTTGCAATCATTTTTAGTTATTGTAATTATTTTAGTCCATCAGTAATTTTTACGTCATCAATCGTCGAAGTGAATTAGATTCGTAGTCAATAATAATACCATTATTAAATTATGATATTCCATTGTTGCGACTGTTGAAAGAAAAAAAGAGGCCGATTCCGACGCTCCAGGCCTATGTATCGAGGAATTAAATATTACTCGTCCCTCTATGTTATTATTTACATGCAAACCGTTATACAGGTTTAAATTGCATTTTTGTTCGTTCTCGTTTTCGCATGGTTATTACTACTACTATGAAAATAAATGTTTTATCGAAATCGGCAGAATTAAATTGCTCACGGGTTATTCACATAAAACTATACGTTATTATTAACGTCCCGGTGTGAAATCTCGATTTTATAGTTATCCATAATTTTTTTCTCGTTTTCCAAAATGTATCATTTTATAAGCGTCAATATCTACGCATAATAATATCTGAGATTTTGTGATACTGCCTTTAGATAAATTTGTGATACAGTCGAGTTTTTATGAATCAAATTTGAAGAGAAATAAAAGTTCAATTTGAGATATCTAACTTGAATCAGAACTTCGAGTTATAAAATTCAATATACATTTTTTATTAATTATGTAACAGCATTTTATGAAATTTCATTCTGAAAATATTATGATTAGAAAAAGATTATGATAAATGCAATGGTGGTTCGTGCCTATGTGCCCCCTACTGAAATGACAATATATTTGATTTGATATTTAATAATATTAGAATTGATTATTATTAGAATTTATTATTTCATATACATCATAAATAATATGCGCGCGCGCACGTGTTTGTATAGTTACAGCGCGGCTGTTGATATTACGGATGTGTGCTACGTTGTGAATCGCACATATAAAAACCGATTTTTATAGAAGATAATACATCATATTATCGGCGACGTCGGCAGCTACCGTATAAGCGATGATGTGCGATGATTTCAGTCGTACAATTCGGGCAGCGGAACGCGGATCGTTGCAATCACTACAATAGGTCATGTGTAATAATGTGCTTTACCACGAATCACACATATTCTAAACACAGTATATAGACTATACCTAAATATAATTGTATTTTATCGGCATTGACGAAGTCCATACAGCTATGAAGTGTGACGATTTCTGTCGCACAATTCGGGCGGCGCGATTGTGTCAGTCTGAAGTAGTATAATGGTTGTGGCGAAAATATCAAATTAATTTTATCATTTACCATTTGAGAAGACATGAGAGTGATCAGATACGTATGAAAACAGTGAATATTTTAATTTTAATTATTCTAAATACGTTTAGTATACTCGAATTAAAAGTATTATTTTAATATAATAAATATTTATTATTATTTATTTTGTATTTATTTTATATTTCATTTTGTTTAAGGTATACAAATTATAATACTGATCAATGATATTAAATAACATATACTTAGACACATAATAAATAAATAATTTATAATTTCAATTTAATATTCTGAGTAAATTAAAAAAAAAAAACCGGATGGGCCTCGCTCTGCTGTACACTTGGGGGTGGATTGCGACTCTTCATAGGATAGGTCATTATAATGGATTTGTTAAATTTGAATTCAATGATAGGTATCATTGTATACGAAAAACGATTCTGAACGGAGATGATATGTTAGTCTAGAATATAATACAATGTTATTTATAAATATTATATAAGTATATTTTATTTTTAAACGAAAAATTTAGAAAAACCGAAAATTTAAATTGTCTATAAATAAGTCAAAATATGTCAAAATACTTTGAAATTTTAACCATGTATAGAAAACGTCAATATAAAGATTTAATGATAATTTCAAGTTGTTGCGGTTTTTTGTTTTTGAGTTAGAGCATTTTAAAAAAAAAACCGATATCTTTGTCAGTCTAGAATATTATACATTATATTATATTTTACATGTAATTTTTTGTCAATATTCGCTGTTCAAACGCTTATAAAAAAAAATTGTGACTATGGATTTTAATAATTTTTGAATGACATTAAGAACTACTTCTGTGGAATCTTATATTAAATTTTCAAGTATTTTGTAGGAGCCAAATTTTTTTTATCACCGATTATAAAAATAAAATGTAAAAAAATCGAATATTTTAAATGTCTATAAGTGGCTTAAAAATCAATATTATATTTTGAAAAAAATATGACATAAAGAAATACCAATCTTAACAGCTGGTAGAAATTTCAAAAATCTGCGACTTATACTTTTTGAATTATAACAAATATTTAAAATCGTTTGAGAATAATTCGCTATTTTATGCAATTTCGTAAATATTTAAATTTCAAACAGTCATAAAATGTATTCCTCTAAGTCTGGTAGAATTTTTTTTAAAGATTTTTGAAGAATAGCTTATAGATAACTTAGTGTTAAAATTTTGAACCTTTAGTATGAACAGAAAAAATTTTATTAATTTTTATCTACAAAATAACTTGCAAATTTTCGCGATTTTTACATATTTCGTATAAATTGGAACTTTGAGCACTTATAAAAAAAAATTGTGACTTACGATTTTAGATTTTTTTTTTTATCAGTTAAGGAACAACTTATATGAAACCTTGTATTAAATTTTCAAGATTTTCTGGCCGGCCAAAAAAATTTGATCGTTATTTTAAAAAAAAAAAAATCAAAAAAATTGAGAATTTCAATTGTCTATAAATAGCTCAATAAAAGTCAAAATACTTTGAAAATTTAACGGTGTATAGAGAACGTTAATCTTTACATTTGGTGAATATTTCAAGTATTTACATCGATTAGTTTTGAGTTATAGCAAAATAAAAATTTTGATTTTGTCGAAAACTGGTTTTGCGTAAAAACTCCCGTTTTTCCCTTATTTTTTTAGGGTTTTTCCCGTCATATTTAAAAAATATTGAAAATTTTTTACTTTTGACCCCCCAAAGTACCAACTAGATTTACTTTCCTTTCAGAAAAGTTGCTACATAAACAAATCGAAGCATTTTTACTGCCAAAAAAGGTGTCGTCAGACACAAAAATATAAAAAAAATAAAAAAAAAAACACACATCATTGTAAAACCAATAAATTCTATCACTCCGTTCAGAATCTAAAAAAGTATGATAGAAAAAATAATCAATAAATAACAATAATTTAGTACATAAAATAAAAGGAAAACGATTTACTCACAAATTATTTACATACACAGCAACGGGAACAGAGACCATGGAAAAATATGACTGAATTCAGGATCATTGTTCATTGATAGATATTTATTTATTAAAATCATCGACATTGATTTCTTTCACAAAAATTCCTGAATCTCATATTTATTGACGTCGATAAAAAATTTTGAAAATAGATTAAAAATATAAAATTATATAAAATAGATAACAACATATCTTGTTAATTGTTAGTGAGTAAGCTATTATCTGTTATTTTTTTAAATAGGAATAATATAAAAAATATTTTACAATGCCAGAAAACCTAAAAATGAATATAAATATAATAATAATATAATATCGTAAAACTTATAACCTTCAAAAATTTGCCGCCCCTCAAAATTTGCCACTGTTGACACGTACCACAATCTTCTGCCCCAGAGGAATATGTAAGCACATGGTTGCTTATGAACAAACGGAAATTAAAACTGCAAATTTTACTGTAGGGGTGTTAAAATGTACTCGATTTAAATTGAGGAGTATATCAAAATTAATGTTTCACAATTCAAAGAGTGTCAATCAGGGATGAACGCATGTAAAAAGTCGGGTGGTGAGGTTTGGTAAAATACCTTACTATTGTTGTTTATTAATCTTTAATAATTCAAGTACATTATTGTTTATAATATTTCATTGGGAGGTTCTTTTTGCATCGAATAGCCTGACAGCGAGTAGTCCGGCGGCGAAGGGGTCGCGGCGAATAGTCTGGCGGCGAAATGGTACGGCGGCGAAACGGTCTGCGGCGAAGTGGTCTGACTGCAAACCGGTCTGCGGCGAAACGGTCGCGGTGAAATATCTGGCGGCGAAATTTTCGGGTCCGCACACTATACAGTCTATAACAGGCGCATATCGTGCGCCAACGTTTGTCGTTTTATCGAGAGCTAATTGTTGTTGTTAAAATGAAAATGTACAGGGAATCCAGAGAGACAAAAATAGACGGTTGTATGGAGCGTACCTGATATACTACGTAGGTAGCTGCAGCTACATTGTAATAATATTTTATTAGCCGTACCGTCAAGAGGGACGCTTTGATATCCATCAAATTTGACATATTTGACAGCGTAATGATTGTAACAAGTTCAAAAATCATCTCGCGAACGTCATTGACTATCAGGCGTGTATAAAAGAGAGGGGTGAAGAAGTCTAAACCACTCTCCTCTGGCCGAATTTATAAAAAAAATGTATACTTATATTTTTACACTCACACTAATTAACAACCAATAGTTTATTTGTGGTGAACTTAAATGTTATTATTTATAGGTAATGGTAACTAAATCAATTATTTTTTCGTCACTGTACTATTTGTATCTGTATTATTTGTGTATAATTATTGTTATTTTAGTTCTTAAAACCATAAATTCTCTGCGAAATATTTTTTCGTGCACTCTACGGTATCTTGGTTATCAAGCAAGATTTGTAATTGAATCGTGCACTATTCCCTCCCTCACCCCCTCCGAATATATGTTTTTCGAATTAATTTTGATTCTCGCAGGGTGGTAATATTCTGCACACATATTTCGGTAACCGTAATTGGGTAACTTTGTTCTTTTTAAACGAATAACGAAATTAGTGCTATGTTATTATTTTTTGGTGATAAAATATATTTTTTATTTTTCGCGTCCAACATTTAAACATGTAAAATGGCCAAGAATATAATATAATCATGACGCCGCGCAAGTGTTTGGGCCAGGCAAGATGTACATTTATATGTAGGTACAAATATTATTTGAAATTTAATTAAAACGTGTACAAATCGGTAGCCGTGGTGATTTTGCGAGTGGGAGAGTAAACTTAATGGGGAGAAAATAATGAAATAAAAAATAACCCAAAGGCGCAGCTGTGTGATTTCTGTTGACAAGTAAATACTTTATTTGTAAATTACTACCTTTTCTTGTCGGCTGCACACCACGGGGATAACGTGCGCGGCACAACTATATCTTGTCATCAGCAATTTTTCATATTTAACTACTGCAACAGGGTAAGAGTAGACCGCAAGAGTTTTAATTATATTTTCTCTTTTATTCTTAATACCTCCCCAGGTGCCGCACGTCTAAACCGTATAATCCACATAATTTTATCCCGGTTTTAAATCTATCTTCTTGTGTACACATGCAATTAATCACGCGATAATTATTAAAAAAATGTTTAGCTTTGTTCGTGTTATAAAATTAAATATGTTCTTACACAAATCGTTATAAAGAAATAAAAAAAATAAGGTTTATTGTACATTCACCGTGTACATGCGTTCCTAACCGTGTATTAAATACACGAGTACTTTTGACTTTAAAATCGTATAGAAATTTTACTAGCTTATTTTTAAAATCAGTTCAAAAAGACGGAAGGGTGAGACAGTATTTTAGAATTAATTAACTTAGAGTGAATTTAAATATTTTATAAAGTAAAGGCCAATAAATCGTGTATTATTATGACATGAACAATGTAATTCTACAGTTAATTAAAAATAAAAAATTATCATCAAAATGCTTCATGCTGTTTAAAGTAAAATATTATACACGGACGAAAATAAAAATAAAACGGCTTATAAATTAAATTATAATAAATTAAAAATTATAATAGTAAAGTCTAGGTCCTTTACTATAGTTATGCTTTTCACAATTTTTCACACACCTGTTTTTAAAGAGTTGAACGGTAACGGTTATTATGATGTCTAGTATTTGCACTAACATCGCCGTTACCAATATTAATAATAATGTAAGACGGCTTTTATCTATGTGTTATTATTGAAAAATCAACGACAGCAATAATGCGTATAGCTGGGTAAATCATGATTATAAAAACAAAGACGTCCGCATGTTAGATTAATTCTCGAAACATCGACGAACATATTATAATAATAAATTATATTATTGTGCACTCGTATACAAAACTAAAACACAGGACGCGCGTACCCACTAGATTAATTCGCCTTGGAACGAGTACAATTTATTATTATATTACTTTTTCTTTTTATACAAGCAGTGGAGATTTATGTGATCGGCAAGTCGCCAAACTAACGTTCACGTTTAACAAGCTGCAACACAGAAAACCATATTATACTTTAGAAGCACGATAAAGTTATCAAATATTTTCCCCGTTCTATTACGAACGCACGCGGTGCAGATTTTATATTTTAATATAAAATGTATTATTATTACACCTGCGGGTACGTGCAGAATTTTGCAATAATTAAAAACACAGCAGTGACAATATTTTCGAAAAATATCCTTTGAAATAAGTTTTAGGGTTTAGGGTTTTTTAACTCGATGCGTGCGTATTGAAGTTAAATTATGAAAACACGACATCGTAAAGCGCGTTAATATATAGTTTCTTTGTACTTTATTAATTTAATAATTCGATCTTAAGCACGACGTTGCGCAAAAGTGGGCGTTGAAAAGCGCACAAAGGTATGAAGTTTGCGTTGTCTATAGACTTGTGACGGACGAAATTAAAAACACGTTATTTAATTCATTTATATTATATAAATGGATATAAATGACATCACCTCAATGTTCATAAAAACGTGTGCGATTCCCAATGGTTTTAAACGGCAGCAGTACATTTTATATATATATATATATATATATATATATATATATATATATATATATATATATATAATAAAAAAATAAAAAGTAAGCACCGAAGAGATATTATTATTATACCGAGAATACTATTATGTATAGGTAGGTAGTATCACCTAACTTGCACAGAATGTCCTATATTGTATTGTTATTTTAAATTTGAAAGGAACGATAAATCATTGTAGGTATATAAAAAATAACGATTTCGAGAGCAAAGCTCATGGATTTACCCAAAAATAGAGGTCGAAAAATGAGAATGCCGTAAATTTTGTCGTTTTTTCCCCCGTAGTTTTTTTAATGCGATTTTTAAACTGCAGTGGAAATCAAAAAATAACTTCTATAAAGTACCATCTGTATCCGATTTCAAATCTGTAAAAAGCTATATGAAACTTTTAGAGCAATATTCTTTTGAATCAAAAAAGTGATTAAATCCCCCATGCATTTATGAACCAAATGTATAACTTTTTGAAAATTTTTACACATAATATATATGCAAGAAAATATCTTGCAAACAATGACTGTTTAAATAAATGTACAGTAGTTTTTAAACGATGTAAAATCTTGTTTAAATATTGTGATTGCTTAGGGTCATCAAACTTATGAGATTTCCGTTTCATACTTGTAAGTATTTACATCAAAATTATTTCTTTCTGTACGTACTGCCTTGTAAGAAATGAAGTTAATATTTTATTACAACTATACAGGACTTGTGTTACAGGTATAATATAGATTATTATTTATTACAAATTTGTTAAAAAATGATTTTAAAATTGTATACGGTTCGATATACAAAACGATATCATGTTGTGTAAATATAATGTAACAGAATATTTCGTATAAGTCGTAAATACCTTAGAGTTCTTTCATTTTATTTTGTATTCAAATAATAACATGATTTTGTTTATGAGTTATATTTGAATTTCTAACGTGGTATTATAACGGTCATGATTAAGTGTTGGTTCATATAAGGTTAACACATAATAGATAACCAGATATGTTATTGTTATTAAAAATACAACAAATTATGATGATGATGATGATGATGATCTGGATGATAATGATAATAATAATAATAATAACCAATATATTAAATTTTAATATAATATTTTTCATTGCCTTTGAAGCTATCCAACGTTTATAACTTATGTAAATGAACACAACGACGTTAACTATTGTCATAAATTGTCGTTATCTATTTTGACTATTTTGACCTATTACAACACGATACATCTTATATTGTGTGTAAGTTTTCAAAATAAACGATACGATGCCACACGCTTGCACTTAAACGATAATATTTAATAGAAGTATGTACATTGTGTAAGGTATTATATTTACATGTTTGAGTCGCATTAACTTTATGCATTTTAACGTCGTGCACTTGATGCGGACTTTTCAAGTTAAAAATAATCAGCGTAATATATTAATCCTGGAATAATTCAATTAACGAGTTACAGGTCCTGTATCGTAATGGATATTTTTTAACGATTTTTATTAATTTTTAAATTATCATTGGTGAAGTTCTTATGTCATCGTTTTTTACTTAAAGTTCTATTTTAAATTGTTGTATTCGTTTTCAAATCACAAAGCACACACAACATTTCATTTTGAAAATAATCAAATATTCAATCACAAGCTTGCTTTAAAATAGATATACTCGTAGTAATATAGGTATTGTCTATTGAACTGTTCGTATATACTTGTCGTTGTCTGTTCGTTATCTAACAAATATTCACATTCGGTATAATATACGTTAGGTTAGGTTATGGTCCTTATTTTAATGATCTCGTAAAAAAAAAAAAAAACTAAAGATGTTAATTGGAAGTTAAGGCTATTAATATAATTTATAGGTTTTAAATAAATAGTATTACGTATGGAAAAATGGCAGTAAGGAGTCATACGCATTTTTAATATTATATCGTACGTATTGTTTAATTTTAGACATTTAAGAATTTCGTTGGGTGACTATGTTGTTGTGATGCTACACAGTAAATGCAAATAAAATATAATAACAATTTTGTTAATGTAGTTTATTTCTAGTCCTAGTACTGCATCAAGATTTTCTTCTATTTCTAATATGTGATTATGTTGTTTATATCTTAAATTTATGTTTTTTCGATATATGATCACGGTCAATCTCCACAAGATCCACTGATATAGATTTATTGTTTTGCTATACATGTAATGGTTTCGCTAATTGTTGATCGTTCAATATTTTCATGACATAAATATACATTAAAACATGGTTAATAATAATAGCCTACTATACTTTTAAATTTTTAATCTTTTTATTCTTCGATTGTTTTATATTTCATTATCGTTAACTAAATTGAAAATGTATTCGTTCAACGTTTACATATCACGCCAATAATGAAAATAAAAATCTCATTCCATGAAGTGCGAAAACAATTATTGTGTAAATAACTATTGATGAGCTTAAGGAAATAATGAAAAAAAATAATAATAATAATAATAATAATAAAAACATAGAATTAAAATAAATATACTGTCCATAGCTTGAAAAAAAATGTCAGATATTATTACATCGTCTCGGAAAATCGATTTGCTGAACAAATATCTATCAGTGATAACCAAAGAGACCGTATGCCACGACTATAATAAATACTCTACGTTAGCGTCTCTACTACGATTTGCAATGTGTTAAGTTATTCAGAAAAAATAAACTAAAATATGGTACATTATTATGTCCACGTATGTTTACAAATCGCATATTGTACGTTCGAAGATCAAATGGAAAACAAACATTTTTGAAATTGAAACGGTAGCGGTGGTGGCTACCGTTTTATGTAATTTGTATTGGATTTTTCTTTTTCTTCTTTTTTTACTTTAGTGAAAAATAATATTATTGTTTTAACGACATTGAAAAATATGTTACTAAATATAACGGAATGCATCTGACGTTTTCGAGTATGTTATTATATAATTTTATCGATATCATACTTTTAAAAACATACATGTTTTCAAATCACATAAATAACATAATGTATTACGCATACATTTCTCAACGTATATAATATAGTTGATACTGTAATTTATTTACGAGAATTGTATTAATTCGCTAATTATAATATATAATAACATGCCTATGTTTGCGTACCCGTAATATTATTATTATGGTAACGTGGAAATAACATAATATAACTTTCTGCGTTAGCGTTGGAAATCTTAAAATCGTAGCTGCAATTGGACATGATTCGTGAATATAACAAAATAAAACACCGGTTGCATTGTTAACTGGCACAAATTGTTGTTAATAAATTTTTAATTTTTATTTTTTATCTAATAGCTTCAAGATTAGATCTATAATTAATAATGTAATGCAAAATTTAGTATATAAATATAGATACTAATATATATATGGATTAATTAATATTGAAAATGACTACCGGTCATGGGAAGATTTTCTTTTTTTATCATTGTCCATGCTAATTACATCAATATTTTAATTTTTTATTGTTCCACACGTTAAAATTTGAATTCTGAAAGTATTGTTCTCAATTTTGCATATTTTGCATAAAAAATTTGAATAATAGTTAACTTCATTATTTTCAATAACACAAAAATAGTATTCTCAATTGAAAACAAAAATTGATATTATAACAAGATTGTTTTTAAGAGAAAATAAAAATATTTTTAGCGTTTCACACGTACATTTTCCATAAATCAGAATTTGATAAAAATGTGCATAATTTTAACATCAAAAAGAGTGAGCATACTTAAAAAACCACTCTGTATATAATTCACGTGGTGTGAGTAGGACCAAGTGAATAATTTAATAATAATAATAATAATATTCATAATGTAATTCACGACGAGTATAATAGTGTTCGAGCGGAATAAAAATCATTTGTTTAACGGTATGATCTTTCGTATTTTGAACGGCAATATCGCAATGATGCTATTAATAAAAATTGTCATTGAACGTTACTCACGCGTGATACACGACTACGAAAAATGTCGTGTGATATACAATGTATATAAGAACAGACCTACGCCTCGTAGCGGCAACAAGCGCAGAAGCTGTTGATCTTATGTGTACGTAACATATAATAATGAATTGTAATAAATACAAATATCGTAATTGTAAGGAAATAATGATTTATTAATATTATTATTATTATTATTATTATTTTTAAATAAATACAGCAAGATATTGAATGATCAAATTTAAAGTTCTTCCTACATAAAATGTGAGCTTGTTCGTATAACAATGTATTTTTTTATTTTACGTACACGTTTTATTACATATTTCGTAATTTTTCAACGGTTTTAAATTTTCATAATCGATATTAATATGCAACTGGAACAATGTTGTAAAGTATAGTACCTGGTAAAAATCAGACACAGTGTATATTTAATTTAATCCTTCTAGAATTTCTTGATCGGTTAACTCAGGCAAATAGCAATTTGGTCATTGGTCGTGTCTCTAATAATTCTTCTTCTTCTTCTAAGGCTTATAGCGGTCCATTCAGAACCATCGCCGCTTTTGACATGCTCTTCAGCCTTTCCCTGTCCAACGCCACATCCATATCCATCGATGGATTGATTTTCTTTACTGTATCATACAATTTTTGCCTTGGTCTACCTCTTGGTTTTTGCCCGGTTATATGGTTTTCAGTGACTTTTTTAATAAGTGATCTCTCTGCTCGCCAAGCGTGTACCGCTCATTACAGCCTTTTTCTGGCTAAGAATTATCGTAGGCTTGGCTTGTTATACAACTGTTGCAAGTTTTCATTTGTTCTTTGTTGAAAATTTCCCATGTCAATATTAATTACCGGTCTATATACTTTCCTGAGTATTTTTCTCTCGAAACTCTGTAGCCTTTTTTTCGTCTTTTTTCTTTATTTTTTCTTTTTTTTCTAATAATTAAGTATTTTTATTTTTTTATGTTCAGATTTATACATGAATTCGTAAAATTGACGTGTCAAATTTAAAATACAAATGTATAATCTTAAGTATCTTAATACTGTACAAATAAAGTTTTAAAAATATTGATTAAAAATTCAAGTATTTAACATGAAATTTCTTACTCTATTATTATAAAAACGGATCTAAATTTTGGATAAACATGTTTTTCACGTATTACGAATATTAATAACAGTGCTCTTGTTTTGATGTGAGTAATTACTAGTTACCCACAAACCTGGATATCCGGGTACCATTATATCCAAATAATTTGCGGGTAATTTAGATAGTGGGTAACCACTAAACAAAATTTTCGGGCATGGCCGTTTTCGACCAAAAACGTACCCTTCCCTTTTCGGCCGATTAACTTTTTGACCAAATTTTGAAAAAGGTCGATTCCCTTTTCGACCAAAAAAAAAAAAAGTTTGATATAATGCACAATATTAATGTTATACAAATCGAAAATTATTAAAACCTATAATAACTTATATAATTTAATGTTTTGTCGTAAATAGTGGTCACCTAGTTTGATTTTGATGTGATGACAATTGGCAACTACCATAATATTATAAAGGTTGCTGTATATGTAGAATGTACCCAGACCGATTGTTATAGGTATTGTAGCGAATCATTATCTTTTATAGCCAAGATAAAATATCAATAATCAGTAGTTTATACAATATAGTATTTTATTCAACTTACATATTTTTTAATATTTTTTTATGATATGTATAACATAAAGACTTATATTATAAGTAAAAATAAATAATTAAATAATGATAATAATTACATACTATGTAATTATTATCATAATTTATTTGAGACCTACTACTATAATTAAAAATAACTAACAAAAATTATTTTTTTTATATAAAGACTTATAATTATTATTTAATAATATTTTTTGGTCGAAAAGTAAATCGGCCGAAAAGGGAAGGGTACGTTTTTGGTCGAAAAGGGAATCGACTTTTTTCAAAATTTGGTCGAAAAGTGAATCGGCCGAAAAGGGAAGGGTACGTTTTTGGTCGAAAAGGGAATCGACTTTTTTCAAAATTTGGTCGAAAAGTGAACCGGCCGAAAAGGGAAGGGTACGTTTTTGGTCAAAAAGTGTCTCGTCCAAATTTTCAGGTACCCGAGAGTTTTTGTTACAGGTAAATGGTCAAGCTGATACCTAGCTGCTAGGAGGTAATTAGTATTATATTATAACTTTAAAATTGTACGAATAAGAAATATTCCCTCTTTAAATTATCATTTTAAAGAAAATTTTTGTATTTTGTATGATTTCTGTTAGTGATATTATAGTTTAATAATTAATGTATTCAAATATAATGATGAATACCAAGTTAAAAAATATTTTAAAGCCTATATTAAAATCTTGCAGGCAACGGCTAGAGTGGCTATAGTCGTTAACTTTTATGTCATAGCTTCGCAGGTGACAAGTAATTACAATCATACAGTTAAATACATATAATACAGAATGGGCGACAATAAAAATATTGTTATCAGGCAGCCATTCATCCTCTTCTGTACAAAATTTTTGAGATTACTATTTTCTAAATAAATAACGAGTATACAAACAATAACGAATGCTCGATATTTTGTAAATTGGATAATACCTGTAAAGTTGAGGGTACTTAGGTATCAACAGCACTAATTAATAGTTCTAATTTATATATAGTAGTACAGTCACAACTAATTGATGAAACAGTACTTTATATTTTGTTAGCCAACGATTATAAAACACGTTATAGCCCCTTTCAACTTGCAGCCCAGGACTATAGATTCTTTGATACAGCTCCTATGTATATATATATATATATATATATGTGTGTGTGTGTGTGTGTGTGTGTGTGTGTGTGTGTGTGTGTGCGCGCGTCTGTGTGTTTACATTAAATTCTATAAGTTCTTTATTTATCTTCCGTGCGGTGTATGTGATTAATCGGTTATAAAATTAATTTTTTTTACCTAAAAGCTCTGAAATGCCACTAAGGTCATTTCACTTTTTTCCAGTTAATATAAATCGTATTCGATTCTTATTATTAAATTTTTCGCAGAAAAAAGTTACCTTTGTATGCTTTTAGGTATTACGTGGCGCACATTTGCACTGATTCTTTCGACTTTGTATATAATATAATGTTGCTGCTACTGCAGTACACATTATTGATTACTATATGTATTTACATGTAACTGTGTAGGTGCCACTAGTATATTATAAACTATAAACGAATACATGTAAATGTAAGGTTAGACATGTAGAAATGTTGAGCGGTTTTCTCGTGTGGAAATAAAACAACTTTTAGCACTAGTCGTGTACACATTTAAGTACGAGATTTTTCCAAGCGTGATACAGGTGATGTTAGCACGCATGTGAGTATGTGTGTGCTTACGCAAAAAGAATATATGTATTATGAATAAAAATAAAAAATGGTTACAGATATAAGCGACACATTTTCTTTCAACTTGTGGAAGTGTATTCATTACGTGTATTTGAGAATACGCAGTTAGATATAGGTAATTCATACAACTTTTTTTTAAGTGTTTTTTAACGTTTTTTCCGATAGCATTGTCAAACATGCACTTTAAATGTGTACTCGTGTACGAAGACGATTTATTATGCGTTCCGTTCCGCGCCCACCCGACCATGCTGTAAATATAAAATTGTATATAGGTACAACATATATGTACCTAAACCAGCTAAGATCGAGAGATGACCACATTTTTAACATTTTTAAAACCAAAAATCCAAGGAGATATTTGTCTTATATTTTTTAAATCAAATACTTAATTAAAGTTCAACAATCCCTCTGGATAAAATCAATAGGAAGCAATTATCATTTTTTTCAAAGCCATATTTCTGGGAACTCATAGGAGATTGTACTGTGATTAAGGTCTAATCATGAGCCAAACTGATATTAAATAAAATATAGGTATTATAAATACGTAAAAGAAAAAAAAGAGGTAATTGAAATGATTATACACTATGGAACAACTTTTTAAGTATTTGATTACAAGTGCTAGTTTTCTTCTGACCATTTAGTAATGAAATATTTAATATAAATATATCGATACAAATGGCACAAACCAAAATTGTGTTTGCTAAACATCAAACAAAATATAACACTTGATCCCTACTCTTATTGCTTATTACCATTTATGTTGTTGGTAATATAGAATATACTTAATGGCACAATTATAATTTTACTTTTGTCACAATATTTGGAATACTATTGTTCATAACAATTGTGACATTTGGTTAATAATCATTATGATTATATCTGATCATAAGAGCGCATTTTAAAATATTCATTAAATATTTTTTAGGATAATAATCCTAATTATAATGTATAATTATAGGCTATTATGATTAAAAATAAAAAAAATATTATAAATTACAATTATTATTGCACTAAATGTGTTTCATATTATCCATATAAAAGGTAATATACGATAAAAGTACCAAGCGCTTTATGTTTGTCATTTGGTGAACTTAATTTTAATTAGTGTCACTTATACTCTAAAAAAAAGTGTTAATTATTTACTTAAACAACAATTCTGTTCATAAATGTTGCTTAGTCCGATATTTTATGAAATACTCGAAATATTTATATTTGTGTGTGTGTGTATGTGTGTATTTATAATGCTAAATCACTAATCGTTTTTTATTTATTTTAAGCGAGGAGTGTGTAAATCTTCGTATGTAAAATACGTTTTTTTACCGATAAGAATCGACCGTAAAATACACAACAATACACTATACTTAGTAATATCTTATATCGATCACGTTTCCAGTAATCCATTTCGTATTGCTTTTATTGAAAATCTCCACATAGACTTTTGATTACCCGTGACCCAAAGCGTTGCCTACGTTTTCCGGGTCACCAATGCATTATTCAGACGAATCGATATGAGCGCTGAATTCGTCTGTACCCCGTCCACATGTTTCTTCTATACATGCACACACATGCACTGTTCCCCCGTATATTTATGTGTTGTAAAACAGAGGACTCCAAACAATGCTGTTTAAGCGTGCGAGTTCGTTATCGTTTTTTGAAATATTGCTATTAATTTGATGCGTATAATATATTATAATTTGAATATTTAAAGACATCCAATATATTTGTACGCTACGTTGCATCATTTTAGATTGAATCGTAAACGTATTCATTGACCAACGATGTATTTGAAGCATTCTAACGGTCTTGAAAAAAAAGTGGCTAAAACAGTTATATTGTAGTTATGAGTTATATTCGTTTTTAAAATAAATAAGGGAAATCCAAGAGCGATTAAATGCGAATTTATCTAATTATGTATATTATATATATGTATATATTATATTACCTCGACTATTGTTGTATAATCGATCGATTTCCAACATATCATGCGGTATCGAAGTACAGCGAAACTTCTATATTTATGTTGATTCCTCTGGGCTCAGCAGATACCTTCGTTAAATTTGACTATTGTAGTCAGTTCATAAAAATTTCGTAATGAAAATGAATCCGAATATTACAGAAACTTTAAATAAAACGTAGCCACGGTTATCTGATGAACAAATGAAACGCAATATTTATGTACGTTATTATTAACGAAAACAATGAAATCCATATTGGATATCGAAATGTTGAAAATATAAACTAGGTACCTAATATATCCAAAATAAAAATAGTTTTGTTTTTTATTTCTCATTTATAATAAATATAACTTGAAAAAGAACCGGATGGGCCTCGCTCTGCTGAACACTTGGGGGTGAAGTGCGACTCTTTATAGGATAGGTCATTATAATGGATTTGTTAAATTTGAATTCAATGATAGGAATCATTGTATACGAAAAACGATTCTGAACGGAGATAATATGTTTGTCTAGAATATAATACAATGTTATTTATAAATATTGTAATAAGTATATTTTATTTTGAAACTAAAAATTTAGAAAAATCGAAAATTTATATTGTCTATAAATAAGTCAAAATAATTATAATTATAATTTTATGTCAATATTCACAGTTCAAATGCTTATAAAAAAATTGTGCCTATGGATTTTAATAGTTTTTGAATGACAATAAGAACTACTTCTATGAAATCGTCTATTAAATTTTCAAGTATTTTGTACGGGCCAAATTTTTTTTATCACCGATTATAAAAAAAAAATGTAAAAAAATCGAATATTTTAAATGCCTATAAATGGCTTAAAATTCAATATAATATTTTGAAAAAATATGACATAAAGGAAATGCCAATCTTAACAGCTGATTCAGCTAACTTTTTGAATTATAATAAATATTAAAAATCGTTTGACAATAAATCGCTATTTTATGCAATTTCGTAAATATTTAAATTTCAAACAGTCATACAATTTTTTCCTCTAAGTCCGGTAGAAATTTTTTTAAAAATTTTTTAGAGTAGCTTATGGATAACCTAGTGTTAAAATTTTGAACCTTAAGTATGAACAGAAAAAATTTTATGAATTTTTATCTACAAAATAACTTGTAAATTTTCGCAATTTTTACATATTTCGTATAAATTGGAACTTTGAGCACTTATAAAAAAAAATTGTGACTTACGATTTGAGATTTTTTTTTATCAGTTAAGGAACAACTTATGAGAAACCTTGTATTAAATTTTCAAGATTTTCTGGCCGGTCAAAAAAATTTTATCGTTATTTTAAAAAAAAATACTTAAAAAAATTGAAAATTTCAATTGTCTATAAATAGCTCAATAAAAGTCAAAATACTTTGAAAATTTAACGGTGTATAGAGAACACTAATCTTAACATTTGGTGAATATTTCAAGTATTTACATCGATTAGTTTTTGAGTTATAGCAAAATAAAAAATTTGATTTTGTCCAAAACTGGTTTTGCATAAAAACTCCCGTTTTTCCCTTATTTTTTTAGGGTTTTTTCCGTCACATTTAAAAAATATTGAAAATTTACTAAATACTTTTGACCCCCCGAAATACCAACTAGATTCACTTTCCTTTCAGAAAAGTTGCTACATAAGCAAATCAAAGCATTTTTACTGCCAAAAAAGGTGTTGTCAGACACAAAAAAAAATAAAAAATAAATAAAAAAATAAATAAAAAAAAAAAACACACATCATTGTAAAACTAATAGATTCCATCACTCCGTTCAGAATCTAAAATGTCAATAGATTACTGATGAACTGCATCTCGTGAATATCATCGATCAACATAACATTTCTTCACTTTATTTATCGATCGCCACGGTATAATATTCTATTTATTCAATGGTAGTGAAACTGTATTATGTATAATTTTTAAGTACATCCATTATAACTTTACCGTAAAATCAATGGGCATTCTCCAGACCAGCTGGACGATCATTAGGGTGGTGTATGATTAAAAAAGGGTAAAAAATGGCAGCAAACGTAAAATATAATTAATTTAGAACGGTCCGTTTCAGAAATATGAGCAATAGATATTGTTAAAAGTGAAAAACTTCTGTTGCGCGAATTAAAAACCGTTTATGTTAACTTTATATTATAATTTATTTAAACTAATCGTTAAAAAATTGTCACAAATATAAATGAGTTTTTTATCAGTTTTTTTCTTTTAATTTATCACAGTGTAATACTAATAACAATCAAAAATAAAGTAAGATAGAAATGTTTCGAAAATTGTGGTAGGCAGGGTTAAATGTGAAGCTCTTCTGAGTAGTGGTTACGACGGTGATGAAAAGTTAGGAAACGTAGTACGCTCTAAAATTGCCATCCATTACTCGAATACAATATGATATTATTTTTAAATTTACCTATGCACGCACGTGTACACTATAGTTTAATATGAAACATTCGATCTACAGGAAGCCCAGATATGAGGTTGTATTATTTAACATATTCGACATATTTGACATCATGACATACATCAATTGTAGGCAATAATACAGTTATCATATAGACAAATCACAACATTTCTCTAAAATAAAAATTACAAAATATTAAATAAAATGTGATTAATAATTTTTAAAACTAATTTTACTAAAATATTTTGGCAACCCCAGGCAAGTGCCTGCACGTGCCCTCTTCCTAAATACGGATGTGTATTTATAAAAATTAAATTTAAATTATGTAATTCATTAATATCAATATAAATACATGTAAAAAAAATAAATTTATGCACTGGCGGCGCATATTTCATAGAAGCAGTTGCTTTATGACAAAAATGAGGTGGGTGAGTTTATAGTAATGCAGGACATAAAAGTTTAACGCATAATTTATAAAGTTTACATAAAATATTGTTGTACATTATTTTGTGTTTAGACCAGTTTATTTTATAATCTATATATCTCTAAGAATGATTGAACTCTGAAATTAAACTTTGATTTAGGGTAGGTACTTGATACATGTAACTGCTTCATTAGGAAATAAACTTCGCGCTTTCATTGAATGTAAGTTAAATAATAAAATATATATGTGTATGATTGTTTTATTTTTATTGGTCGACCGAATTAGTCGGATATTTATTATTAGAACGAAGACTGCAAACTGTAGATTAAAATAATAGATAAATATAATTCAATATTAAAATTAGTAAATTTACATCCTACCCATAAGATATATATGTGTATATGTATATAATTGTGAACATTTTCGTTATTAACTTATTGTTATTAATTTTAAATACAGTAGAATTCGTTTACAACAATTTTTAAGGAACCTAAAAAAAAACCGGATCAATATATCCGAAATTCGTTGTATCTATAGGACGAAAACATTATCGACGTGAGATATTCTTCTATAGTTTGACCTCAATGCTTGTGTTTTAAGTTGTAGTGACAACTTTTTTTGTAAACATAGGCTCTAAGTCAAATATAAATCAAAAAATTAATTCTTTCTCTATTTTTCAAAGATTGATCAGCTTAACTACAAATGCAATTTATGTAGTAAGATATATAAAACGCTTAATAGAGGAGTAGGTAATTTCGAGGCGCATTAAGCTACCCATACCAAAATAAATAATAATGTCACTGAAAAAATAAAAAGACAAATCATTTGAACTTCTTTTCGTAATGACTATACTGATCCTGATAATCCAGCAGAAACTTCCGAAAAATCAACCGCAGTAATTATTTGATTTATACTCAGATTTATTTAAGTTTATAATTACTAAAATATTAAATAAAATAACTGTAAATTTATATCTAGTTAACTGTATTTTTATTTTTCATTGTAAAATACATATCAACCACAGAAAACAAAAACACAATTGTTGATGTTGAACCTCGTTACAAACATAATGTCAATAACTAGTATGTTATTTAATATATTTATAAAATTATAAGATTAACTGATTAAACTGATTAATGTAAATTAACTATGATATCATATATCCTTTGTTATTAGTATCTGAAGTTAGTATTTAAATTATCGAAATATGTGTAATTCAGATTTATTTTTAGTTTCTTATAAAACTAATAACGTTACAAATTATTTATTCTCTCGAGCGTTAATTTTAGCTTATATAATTTGTATATTTCTTTGTTCTTTCTTGTTACTGTTTTAAATGTTGAATAGTTTTCTATAACTTGCGATATTTAAACCGAAACGATGGCCATACAAAGTTTTTTGGATATAAAAAAACAATTTTTCGAAAATTCTCATATTTAATCTTTAAAATGATTTTTTTTTTTACTACCTACCTTCGTCTTATGAGTACCTATTAAAAAATATTATTTACAGGAATAATTGATACTGTTAAACTTTTTGAAAGTCATATTGACGTTTACCTTGGTCTAAGTCTAAAATCTAAGTCTTTAAAAGCACTGTATTAGAATAGAACATACGCAAGGAAAAGGCATAACTGACAGTGATGCAAACATCAAGTTGAAACAACAAAGCAGGAAGAGATTTATTTGGAATAAATAAATATATTTATTTTTTGGCATATACTGTGAACCTTATTGTGGAGAAGTCAATAGAAAAAACACAAAAAGAAAATGTAATGATAAAAGGAGAAAAAAGGTAGACTCCTAGAATTAATCAGTAAAGTGAAAGAAATAGTTAAATACTTTAAGAAAAGTACCAAAGCTAGCAATAAGTTGAGAAAAAAAATAAAATTAATTGGTACCTCACTTTAATCATGCATATATGAAAACAGAATGGTTACTTGTAGATGTATACAAGATTCAATCGCCATATTTATGAAGTCCTATTTTCATTTATTCTGTGGTAATTGTATTAAAAACATTGAGCGTACTTCATTGTTTTTAAGTATAATGTTTATTAAACCATAGAATATGTGAAATATATCAGAGCTTGCGCTAATGTGCAGTTGTGCATAAAATGTGCAGTTCATAAAAAATATTATGATATGAATTTTTAATAATTAATTTTATATTATGTCTATGAGCTTGTAACATAGGTACCATTCAGTGTTGCCAGGTTTCGAAGGAGTAGTAATCGTATGGACTCTTCAAAATTATCGTATTTAATAAGAAATTATCGTCAAAAGAAATGAGATAGTCGGATGCAGAACTCACCTGCAATTATAGCGTTTTCGAATTTACGATGATGGTATTATCATAATAGTATAATACTGATAATAATGCAAACTGAAATTTTACTTACCCTAATGCAGGGGTGGCCATATCCTTCTGAAAGTGAAGCGAAAACGGGGTATTGCAGTGTAACCATTAAATGAAAAATAAATTATTGTATTACACATTAATTATGGAGTTTTCGACGTATTACTGTAAATGTAAATGATATTTCTTTTCATTATTAGTATTCCAATTATGTAATATTCGTATTATGATATTATACCTAAAGTAAAAATAATGTAATTGTGTTTTCTGCCCACCTAAATTCATAACGTTTTTTACTATGGTACTATTGTACTAAATCTACATAAATTACAATATTATTTTGTAGAATTGAATGACATTATAAAAATAACTAAAAACTTTATTTAAATTGAACTAATTAATTAATAATCAAGCAACATAATAATATTATATAATAAGTATATAACATATACAGATTATTTTTTATAACAAACTATGCAATATTTACACTACTGGCCTTTAAATAGGATGATTTTGTAGTACCAGTTTCTAAGTGAAATATTTTCAGAGCTCTTTTTACATGCATATTTAGTTTTTAAATCAAAATATTTTGAAATTATATATTTAATTAAAAGGGTTACATGATTTGTCATATAATCATTATCAAAATTGTGAAACTGTATATCATTAAATACAGAATTATTATTTATAAAACAATTTAGAGTTTTTTATTGAATAAATAATTTATGCATAGTTTTATCACACTGATGTTGAAAAGATCTCGTCATTTTTTCAGTTTTTGTATATATAAAAATTACGCTATCACTTGGATATGACAAGCCACTAACGTCTTTATGATTAATTAAAGAACTCTAATGATCACCAACGACTGTTATCATAGAGTACGGCCGATTATCCATTTAATTTCACTGTCGACATCGCCATCTAGTGTTCACAAGAGTTATAAGAGGGGTACAATGGCATTCAATTTTGCTTCAATCTGATAATTATAATACCTGCATAATGCATAATGCCATCTCTTTAGTTTTATTACTCTATGCACTAGTGCAATAGTGCACTGTGCTTTAAAATCGATTACGTAAAAAAATTTTCCAGTGTTGATAAAATAATTGACTTAGTACATAATACGTCTTATTATTCCAAGAACCAATGAGATAGCGAAATGTGATTTTAATTATAAATTTAAAACTTATTGTTTTTTCATAAATCGCACAGAGAGCAATATTATTGTATTTCCTTACTAGGATCGTACTATCTGGCAACACTGGTACCATTTGACATTTTGTTTTCTGAAATTATTAGAAATGATGATTAAAACATTGATAATAAATATTTATTTATGATTATCAAAAGATTTAAACTACGGACATAAAACGGTTCTAAAACCGTGATCATGATCGTTGCGTTATGCCACTAATTATTGTGATTATGTTCAAATTAATTGTGATAACGTGAATTGTGATAACATATAAACATTTAAAATATATGATTTATTTATGTGCTAAAAACTATTATATTGTCATTATGAAAATATTAGACTCTAAATTTAAATATATATATTTAAAGATCCAGAAACAAAATAAAGAAAAAAATATTAGAATGATCAATGTATCAGTTACTCAAACTATTTCAATATTGCCATTTACTCGCACAAATTAAGTTTTCATAGTGCAAACAAAAGTACTATTATCTAGTTGTGATCAATTTGATCTTTGGGATCCTCAAAAAAAGAAAGATAAAATCTTAAATCAAGAAATGGATGTCAATGTAGTGGTTAAAAACATATTAAACTATATACCTAGATATAATATAATAGATTAATATATTTTTAGATAGAAATGATCTTCATACATAATTGGAGTGTAATGTTATCCTTTGGAGAAGGATGATTCAATATTATTTTATTTAAATTTTTTTTTCAAAATTGATCATTGAAATGACCATCTGGGCCGTTTTCGCTTGGGAGGGGTAGAGTATGGTATGTAGCAATTATATCCCCCTTCTCTTAAGAAGATACTTTTCACGTGTGTAGACTTCACTTCCAGTGGAATGGGTCCGGTGGGGGGCAGAGTAGGCAACCAGAACGACGGCTGGGGAGAGAGACTGCAAACAATTCTGCAGAATATTTTTTTTCGCTGAGCCTGGTTCGAACTGGTTTGAACTGGTGACTGCGCGCGTCGTGGACTACATGTAGGACCACTGCACAACACTGCCCCTTTATTCAATAATTGAACGGAAAAATACAAAAGCCATTTATCCAGAACTGTACAAAATAGTAAGAAAATATCTGATTATATCTGAAACATCTGTCCCAATCTGAAGGATTTTTCATCAAATCTAGAGTAATCGAAATCTAGTTGAGAAATAAATTTAATAATATAAATAAATTAATCAAGAATGTCTATACTTTTATTTTTATACTTATAAAATAGAAAGTATTGTACAATTTAATATATATATACTAGCTAGATTTAGTGTCAAGTTATAAAATTCCATATTTCATTAATATTTATTTTGTTATAAGTTATAAGTATCTAATATTTGTTATGGTTAAAATTGTATCATTTTAACAATTTTTATATTCTGTTCATACTAATTTGTGATCTAATAATACAACTTTTTTTTATAAGGATGGTATTATAACCATAATAAATAATAATGAAATAAACCTAATTTAATTAGATTGTTGAAGAATTATTTTAAATTATGTAGATAGTCGGTCATACGTTTAATTTTATAAAAAGTTACAAATATGAATTGGGTCTTTTTAGGTTTGAAATGTCGTTATTATAATTATTAAATATTTTTGTATCAATTTATCGACTTTTGAAAAGTCTTGCGCATTCCTAAAAATCTATATCTACATTAACTATAAATCGATTTTTGAAATGTTTTGCGCATCCCTAATCCTACTATATATGCATAATGTATTACTATTATGCTATTATATTTTAATTTTTAATTAATAGATACAAAAAAAAATGAAAAATGAATGTAAATTAACTTGTTGTTACAGAATTAAGGCGATTTTGTTTGTTAAATAAGACATTGTTTAACTATTACGTCTTTGGGCACAATTAGAATATAAAATATTCTATTATTTCACGTGAAACATGTTGATTGATTTTTAAAAATCTATAACTCTAGTTAGGAATAATAGCTCTTTTATTTTCTTTTTACCGTATAATATAAATATATATATATATTTATTTGTACATATAACGGAAAAGAAAATAAATTGACTTTTTACTTTGCAAAAAGCAATTTTCGCATAATTTAAAACTTTCATTCCTAACGAATCCAGTAAATTTTCCATTTGCTTCGCTAAAGGCTTTTTAGATTACATAAGTGTCTAAACGACGAGATAAATAATGTCGAATCACAATTATTATGACTATATTATTTTACTACTTGCGTAACTGATGAAGTGTACACCATGATTGACAGTTAAATGGGTTGAGTACACAATTAAAATATTATATTCAGTGTTATAAACTGGATCGCAGATAAAATGTTATATTCTATTTGATAGTATGCGTTAGATCTTGAATAATAATATACTTATTATAGGAGATAAATACAAATTTTAAAAACGTTACACTTACCATTACACTTGACTGTTATAATATGCATCATATTAATGGTAATCAATTGTGTAGTTTGTGAATATTTTCGATTCATGACAACAGTAATTATTATGTATTCATACTGTAGTATTATATATAACTAATGACTGCTGGTGGTGTATACTTTTTTTTTTCGGTTTTATCTAATTAATTTGCTTAGATGCGCGTTAATTGTTTGATTCCTGTATACAATTAATTCATTAGATTTTGTCATCATTAATTATCGATATGGATTGTACACTAATAATACTATGAATTATATATACGTGCATGTATATATTTTGATTAATGAACTTTTGTAATTCATAATCAAATATTATGTACAGCAACTATTTGTAATACAAGGATGGTCTTTGGTGGAGACCCTGTTAACATAATATACTATACTTGATAATTGCGAAATAATACCACTATCGGCACGGTAAGTACCCAGTAAGAATATAGTGCTGCCTTGTTCGTCAGTGTTGAATTAAGAATTAATAAATAAATATCAATACCATGAATGATTTATATCAAATTTATAATTAGAATAATAATTGCTTGCACCAATAGCACAATATAAAAGATATAATAAATAATATGTTGCAACAATGGTACAACTGAAAATCAAGCCCGTTCAAGGATATTTTGGGACCCGGGACAGAAACATGCAAGAGGCCCTTTTTTTAAATTTAATTTTAGGATATTAAATCTAAGTACATACTTTTTGCAGAAATATGCTAGTAGCTAGTGTAGACTACTTCCTGTACTACCTGTAGTAATAATACATTTACATATCGTCCGACATTATATTATAAATGATATTTAATATGTTTAGGTATATTTAATATTAGTATATAATAATTATAACTGTAAATATTTAAAAAAAGAATACAATTGAATAATAAACAAGTAATTATTTTTTATATAACTAGATGTAATATGTTATAAAAAATAATAATAATTAGAAAATTATATAATTAGTTTTCTTGCTTTTTTTAACAAAGTCATCGATTATAATCGATATATTATTATATAATTATTATGTCATAATCAATATATTTTGCTAGTTGATTTTCAATTGATAATATTATTAATTTTTTTAACCTTTCTTCTCCTGTAGTTGACCGCAAATAATTTTTCATTATTTTAAATTTACCAAACATTCTTTCTCCTGAGGCTACCGAAATAATTATGACTGCTTGTATACGCAACCATATACAATGTATTTCCACAGATATATATATATGGAAATATGTTCTGAAATCCTTTTTGATAAATGTTATTGACTATTTTAACAGGCGCACTTTCATTTTCTATATTTGTTATTAACTTTAATTCTTTGTAGACTTCATAAAAAAAATTTATCTTTTATTTTAGTTCTTGTGGAGTGACGTCATTTGGATAGGTCTTTGATAAATCTTCACTTATATTTTCTAAATAATCATCATTAATTTGTGTTTCTGGTGGATCCACTATTGGATAAAAATAATGGATATTTGTTTCAAGTTTTCATATATATATATATATATATATATATATATATATATATAATTTATAACTAATAATAATTTGTCTTATGATGTTAAAAATATTTGAACTTTATATTTTCGCTCTAAATTTTTATTTATTATAAGAAAGCAAATTATCACAAAATGTTATTATTTTTTTAATTATATGATTTTTTTAAACCCAGTTGTTATACCTACATTTTTAGAGTTTATTTTAACCTATACCAAACTATACCAAGAATGTTTTACCTGTTGAATATCAACTCTAAGAGACCCTAAATGTTCAACAACTTCTCTTATGGATAATTTTATACTTTCGTATATTTTATTTTAACCATCAATATATTATAAAATCTTTAACCATATTGTTGCAAAAACATAAATTCAAATGAATCCATCCAATAAATAAGTCCTAATACATGTGAACAACTATCGGCTGGTAGATTTAGTTCTTTTAATATTTTTTGTAGTGATTTCATAATTTCCGTCTAGTTTTTTATCAGAGGTCAAAATGAATCTATTCTTGTACTCCATTTTGTTAAAGACACAGAATGGAGTAATAGTTCTTCCGCTTCTTTAAGTATTTTTCTTCTTGCTAGACTACATGAAAATATGTTATACGGTTTTTGTATAATCCCCCAAAAAAAATAAAATAATTTTACTTCTAGACTACTTTCCATAGAAAAGTTCTACAAATGTTCAATGAATATGCACTGTAAAGGGAAAATAACGCTTGTGGGTTTTTATCCAATATTTTAGATTTTATATCTTTATATTTCCCGGATTTAATAGAAGCATTATCATAGCCTTGATCTTTACATAATAATAAAACAATATTTGTTTCAATAAATTCCTTATCCAATTTTTGTAATTTAAACACAGGTTTTTTGCTTAAAATCTAGTAATTTTCAAAACCGTTCTTTTGTGCTCCAAACTTCTCTATCTTCGAGATATACCTATAAATAAATATTAACTACTTTTTGTGAGGGATATCTGGGGTATCGTTAATAATTATTCTAAAATAACAAGCTTCATGTACTTCATTAGTTATTGCAGTTGTTAGACTTTGTCCATATAACTGATAAAAATTATAATATTTAATTTTAGGATTAATACTAAATTTAAGGTTTTAAAATTATGATATGTACGTATAAAAATTAATTTTTGTTTTTATAGTGATGTGATAATTGTTGTGCTTGTATTTTTTTGATTTTTTCACTGTATTTTTTTACTTCAACTTAGTGATAAAAACTTCAAATCGTTATTATATTTACTTACAAACTCAATCATTGAAATAATTAAATCACTATCAACGTGACTAATTGACTAATTTATATTATTTTGGAGTTCTCCATCCATATCAAGTGATTTGGTAACAGAAATTTTAAATCTTTCCATCTTTCTTTTATATATATATATAATTCTATTGTACGTGTGTATGTGATTACTTATATGGCTGGACAGATTAGAATGCATTTTTTCGTATGCGTTTGTGTGACGCCCTGGATAGTTTAGATTCATAAATCAGCCCGGAAGATGGGATAAATAGTATAGTTATAGTTATAGTTGTAGTCCATTATATATAAGTATATAACACAAATACAGTCCGGCAGATGGCAATGCGGTTGGTATTTAGGTTATTTATCAATACTGTTATTTATTTATTTTCGAAATTTTAATTTGACAATTTAAGAAACCCGGCTGTATTCACACGTGTTAATGATAGTCAGGAGCAACGCAACCAACGCCGTCGAGCTAATGCATTGAGACAAAAAATGCCCGTCAACGAATCATCGACACATTCAGAACACATGAACAACAGCGTTTGCAAGTGTATTGCGTATTGACACGTGCATCACTTCTTCGCTTTGTGTTTGAATATGAATCAGACATTAACTATTCTTCATATTCACAAATTGCAATCGGTGCTACGAACAAAGAATGTCAATACTCTCATGCACTCAATTACAAAGATAAATCGGCCGGTTTCTGCTGCGCGTCTGGAAAAGTTGTATTACCACCATTGAATTCACCGCCAGAACTATTGAAAGCACTATTGGCTGGAGCCACATCACAATCTAAATTGTTTTCACGTAAAATTTTCTAATCCAATTCGTGTTTTCAAATTACATCATTTGGAGCAACAAAAATCGTTCAGAATGTGAATAGTCGCAATTTCCAACCAACGTTTAAGATTCAGGGCCAATTGTATCATCAAATTGGTTCTTTAATGCCAATGCCTGATACCGATTAAAAATTTCTGCAAATCTACTTCATAGCAGATGAAGGAGCAAGAAATTTTGGGTATTTTAGCACCGTTTTTACAGAATCACAAACAGTTGGTCCAGTTGTTCAACACCATTTTAAACAGACTGCAATACGTCAACTATGTGATCGTTATCAAAACTGACAAAGTACCATTTAGACAACACGCAGGCTAATATAATACGCCGACCATTAATGAAGTTCCAGATGTTATGGTTGGCGACGCATTTGAACGTCGAGATATTCGAATCAAACGCAGAGATAACACAGTGCATACGATTGAAGACAGTCATCGATCTTATGACGCTTAGCAATATCCATTGATATTTTGGGAAGGAGAAGATGGATATCAAACAAAAAAATCCAGCAACAGGTACAATCTAGACATATCATTACCTAATATTTTATTTTTATGCACGATTAATTTCTTTTTGTCTTAATTATATTTTTACTTTGTAGGTGCAGAAATCAGCAAGAAAGTGAGAGCGATGAACTACGCATATCGGTCGATGATTCGTGCCAATGAATACAATAGTCTTTTCCAATACCGTCAGCTTTTTTATTAACATATCATTGATATGTATGCGAACATTGAAAGCGAACGTTACGATACATCAGGTATAATCAAGCGAAACTTTGAGCTGAGGAATATATTCATTTGCGTAATGCTTTTGTTAGTAACATAGACGGAACAACTAATATCAACGACATCGGTATTTCATATATTCTTCCATCATCATACGAGTATATTGATAGTCCGCGTCATATGCAAGAATATATTCAAGATGCTGTAACTTTTATGTGCGCGTACGGACAACCAGATTTTTTCATTACATTTACGTGTAATCCAAAATGGGATGAAATTAAAATTGCGTTATTGCCAATTCAAACTGCAATAGATTGGCACGATATCACTGCACGTGTCTTCAGACAAAAGTTACAATCTTTGATGAACTTGATTATACAATCCTCTGTATTAGGCGAAACACGTTGCTGGCTGTATTCTGTTGAATGGCAAAAACGAGGTTTGCTACACGCGCATATTTTGATTTGGTTGGTCAACAAAATATAGTCTGCAGAAATTAATAAAATGATCTCAGCAGAAATTCCAAATCAAAATATCGATCAAGAATTGTATGAGATTGTAACCGCTAATATGATCCATGGTCCATGCGATGCTAAAAACATAACGACGTCGTGAATGGACAAAGGAAAATGTACAAAAAGTTTTCCAAAAAATTGTATAAATGACACTTTCATTAATATCATTGGTTATCTATTGTATCATCGTAGATACACTGACCGTGGTAGTCAATTACATAATATAATGAATGTCAAACGGTACAACAGTTGACATTGACAATCACTGGGTAGTTCCATATTCACCATTGCTGTGTAAAATCCACAAAGCACACATAAACATTTAACCCTGCAGTTCACTGAGGTCTATAAAATATATATGCAAGTATGTCCACAAGGGCAGTGATATGGCTGTATTTGCTATTCAAAATGTCAACGAAAACGATGAAATAATACTATATCAAATGGGCTGATAAATTAGAAGCAATGCAGCAGTTTGGCATATTTTGAGTTTTCCGATACACGAAAGAGATCCAGCTGTTATACATTTGGAAGTTCACCTTGAAAATGGACAACGTGTTTATTTCAGGGAAGAAACTGCTCTACAACGTTCATCAATTGCCCCTAATACCACATTAACTGTGTTTTTAGAACTTTGCAACCAACCAGGTATTCCCGGTCAATTCGCAAAGACATTAATGTATACTGATGTGCCAGGATATTTCACATGGAACAAACAGTCAAAAAAGTATGAACTTCAAAAGCGAGGTGTTTCGGTTGAAGGCAAGTAATGGCATATTTATGGGAAATACGTTAGGTCGATTATACACAGTCCATCCAAAGCAACGCGATTGTTTCTTCTTGCATTTATTGTTGATTAATGTTTGTGGATACACGTCCTTCCAATACTTGCGAACATTCAATGGCATTTTGTACAACACATCACTATGCGTGTCGCAAATTTGTTGGAAGATGACAACCATTGGGATATTATACTTGCATATACAGCATAGAGTTCCTTTCCTCATCAAATTCGCAAATTATTCGTCATATTATTGACAAAATATTTTCCATCTCAAGCATCTGTCCTCTGAGACAAATATAAAGATTCCATGAACGACAACATTCTGAATCACATTCAGATCGCTGATCAAAATCCCAGTATCGATTTTTCGCCGGAAATATATAACGAGTCGCTAATAAAGATTGAAGATAGGTATTTGCATTTTTATTTCGAATATGCCACTCACTCACTTTGGTATGCTCTCACCTAACCACCCAGTAATAGGCATTATTAACAACGAGATTCAGCGCGAACAACAGTTCGATACGGTTTCTTTAACTAATTTTGTTGAAAATAATGAGCAACTACTCACTTTTGAACAAAATAATTTATTTGATCGAATTATTTTGTAAATTGCAGTTTGCAATTGCAAGTTGACGCTATTAACTTCAAAATATAAAAGTCGTTGTCCGGCAATGAGATATTGTTCAAATCTATCGGTGCTGTAACCGATCCTGACGAAGTAGTCAACTATCCTGTTGAATTTTTGAATTCGTTGGATTTATCAAAAATGCTAGCACATAACTTGCAATTAAAAATTGGCTCACTTATCATTTTGCTTCAGAATTTAAATGCTATAGGAAATGTTATAGGAAATGTTCTTGAAGCTACAATTTAGAACAGCATATTATTAGATGAAGTAGTTTTCCTGCCACGAATCCCAATGATTCCTTCAGACTCACCTATTCCATTCAAACATCTGCAATTTCCAATTCGCTTAGCATTTTCCATGACTATAAATAAGTCACTAGGTCATACAACGTAAATTTGTGGGTTGGATCTAGAAAATCCAGTCTTTTCACATAGCCAATTATAAGTGGCGAGTTCTCGCATTGGAATACCGTTAAGTTTATTAATTTATACTCCTTAAAAATTATTCATTAACTCGCATTAAGATAAAATTAAACAAACATTAATGATTATAACGAATTGTTTTTAGAAAAATTTATGTTATTTCAAAATAAATAATAATGAAATTAATATATTATTTGTCTTTCATTTCATACTTTGTTTAATATCCTATATCCTAATCGCTTGAAATATCATGCAGGACAATGTCTGTCGAGACCGTTATCGTGGTCCCCACCGGTCAGCGCACACACACACACACACATATATATATATATATATATATATATAGATCGATTTTTGTCTGTTTGTTTACATTCCTCAACGGTTGGACCATTTGCGATGAAATTTGGTACAGATATATTCGACCTATTGGCAGAAGATAGGCTAAATTAAAAAGTGATAGGTTCAACCTCGGGAAGTGCTCAAACAGACATTTTGATATTTACGATGGAAATTTTAATAATTTATTATTTATATTTTATTTATTTTAATAATTATAATTAGTGTGAAATAAATTATTAAAAATGATTATTAAATTATTAACAAACTTAACACACAGTTCGAGACATATAAGAGATAGGGTTTTAACGGGCTACGGAGAGCACGAGTTCAGCTAGTTTCATATAGTTATTTAAATAACAAATATTTGCATTATGTAGTTTTTTCATAAGGTTTTCTCCAATGTTCTTTAATTCCATTTTTGCAAAACCCAGACAGAATTTTTAAATCTTGAAAAAATAAATCATGAATTTTTTTTACAATTTCAAAGAATTCTATCTCAAGGAACTTTTTTCCATAAGGTAAGCTTTTTGTTAAAATAAATTTTGGAAAAAGTCGACTTTCAGATTTATTACGATGTATATTTGATAGTTTTATTGGTGTTTCAAATGAAATGATAAAACATCTGTCAGAATCTGTTATATTTGTTTAAGTACCTGGATCATTGCTCATGAGTATTTTAATTTATTGTTTCTATGACATACTACTCACGTAAATCTTTTGTTTTTTAATTAATACATACATCATTAATCTGTGGACAATTAATTTTATTCGGTATTGAAAATTCATTGAAGGCTTCTTCAACACCCAATGTCACAATATTGTTAAATCTTCTTCCGTATTTTTCACGTTTTCGACTGACCCATACTCTACTATTTTTTTTTGATTTTTCAGTTCCTCTCTATTTTTACTTAATTCACTTTGTACCGATGTATTTAATGTTAATGTAATATATTATCACTCAATTTTTTTTTGTATTATTAATGTATATCATAATCATTGTATACTATATTTAATGTTGATAAAGCGTATGTACAAAACGCCGTCTGAGGTGACAAAAACCTGTCTGCTCTATGATGCGTTTTGTAGCGGCCGGTGAAGTTCATAAATAGACGTCGATAGATTGCGTTTGTAATCTAACAATTTAGAAAGACCGAATAACCATAATATTTATTTACTTTATAGTCGTAATTATTTCACGTACACTTCGTGTCATTTTCGCTAACCTTTAACGCGCGCGCGTCTGCCGTAAGTCGAACCACGTACCCATTTTATGTTTTTATAAAATTATTTTTATTATTGTTACTGTTCGTATTAATGATGCCCAACACTTGGTCCGAGTTTCCAATTATGTGCACTTTGTGTAATGCAATATGTAAAGTTTGTAAAACGAAATTCAAAAGTGTGTTATAATGTATTATTCATCGGAGGAACAAAAACAGTTACTTGCATTAATACAAATGTATTAGAATCGGATTGCTCTACAAGTGCAGAAAGATTTACATTATTTTTTAAATATATTTTTAGAAGAATCATATTTAATTTCAGCTAATGTCCCGTCCTAGGCATTTATTTATAGCTGATTGTGTAGTACAAACATTTTTAATTAATTAATTTAAGTGACGTTATGTACGCATTGTTGAATCTAAACAATAGTGATTACATAATATCTAGTGTAGATCGAAGATTGATTTAAATAGTACTGACATTTCGCACAGGACGTTTTCTATGAAATCGTTTAAGATTTATAACATATAACGTATTATAACAATAATACACGACTCGTCGCACAACTTAATTTTTCTCCTAACAATTTTTAATAACTTTCTAAAATCGATGTATCCATACGATAGAAGGTAAATGCTGTAAACGGTATTAATTTAAACAAAAATGTTGTACCTAATCGATAACTCTCATGCAGGTGAACTTAGGGTGTACAAAACAATAATAGGTATTGATAGAGCCGATGATAGAGTGTTATGAATAATAACAGAATAGTAATTTCATGATATTGGATTTCGGTAAATATTTGTGTTTCTTTTCTCACAAAATACGACACAATGACAAAATCATTCGTCAACCGTTATTTATAAGAACTTCACGAGCGAAAATAATGTGTAAATTACTTTTCGGACTTCACGAGCGAAAATAATGTGTAAATTACTTTTCGGTATATTTTTCCCATTTATGTTTAATGTAATGACTGATGACAGCTATTGAATTTAAAGCCAATCGATAAATAACATTTTCGTCGCGTACACGAAGAACAGTATAACAATATTCGAAATATTGATGCGCCCGCGTAAAAAAGTGCTTATACTCGAACTGAATTTCGTTTGTCAACTAATAATAATTATAATTATTTAAAATATTATTAATCATAGCCGTTATGAAATCAACGCCATGGCCAACAGACGATTTATTTAACCGTAAATTTACATTTTTTTTAATGCGATATGTTTGAAAATCGGTGGTCGTTAACACTCATTTTTTATGTGTTATTTTAAAAAAACATCGTTAAACGTTATTGAACGTTACAACTATTATTGATATTCTCTTCGATAAGTAATAGAACGTTATACTTTTAAGTAGGACATTGATAATCGTTTGCATTTATAAACATTTATTCTACATAATGATATAAACGTTTGATATATTGAGTTCTATAAACGTTCATACAATAGACGTTTTACATTTTAGTTGTAGACTACAATGTTGACCGAGATAGGTATATAATAGTGTGATGGAATACTATGATTAGATTTAATATACTATTATTTTTATTAAGTTAATAATAATTACTCATAAGAATAATGTAGGTAAAAATAATTGTATTGAATATCTTCTGTAGGATAAAAGTCATACTCAAACAACTCATGTTAACTTATATTTTAAACTGTGCGCGGCAATTCACACTCGTATAATATACACAAACATAAATATGTATAAAATATCATTATTTATACGAATAAATATAATATAAAAACACTATATGAACAACCGATAATAAAATACAATGTATTACGATATATGTAATATATACATTTATTTAAGATCGCATATGATTTCAAAATTGTAATAATTTATATTATTTTTCTGTCCAACATAAAATTGAAAAAAAAAATTGTTTATTAAGCCTGTTATTTTTATAATTGATTTCGTTAAGCATTTTAAGTAATCAGAAAAATGTATATTGAAGTCCATTAAGACTTAAAATTCGAACAAACTACATCTCATAATACTTATAACCTAAGTTGAAACTACAGGTCGGAACCAATACACTGCGTTGCTTCGTGATAACTATAAAATTATATTTGGAGAGACCTTAAACATAATTTTTTTTTTTTTTTTTATGATGATAAGTACTTTTTACCGATAGTTACAAAGTATTATTTAATAAATTAATACATATTTTATTATATTTAATATATATTTAATAGTATTATTTAATATAATCATATTAGTCTTATTAATTAATATTACTAAAATCTTATAGATTTTAAGGATATTGCACTAAAAGATAATATTATGTTTTGTACAAAGTTTATTGAAAAAATCTTGTGTGTTAGAACAAAAAAATATCAACAAAATTAATTAATCACCTCAATTTACCTGTTTAGATTATGACTAATAAATATTTAAATAAATACCTTTTAGTAACTGTAAGTTTTTTCACTTGTGTTATATGAAAATTCACAGTAGTTGTTGGAGTTTTGAAAATATGTTTTGCGATAACAGATCGAAAATCTAATTGGCATTTGGTCGGTCTAAAATAGTTTTGAAATTTACAATCATCATCGCTTTCGTAATTAAATGTTCAAACGTCCCATCATTACTCCTAGATGTAAATACAGTGGCGTATTTTGAGTAATTTCTCGGGGGGTGTCCAACAATTATTAAATATCACAAACAGCATTTTTAGAATTATTTACTGATGTAAAAAACATTGACCTTACTTTTTAACAATTTACCATATTAGGAATCGACAAAAAGTTTTACATTTGAAACTCATGTAAATAGTATAATATAAAAGTTGTACGTTATGACCAATGTCCAATATATTAATACTTTTAAAGTCGGGGGGTGTCCAGGCATGGAAGACACCCCCTCAAAATACGCCACTGTGTAAATATATTATGAACTTGTTTCCTTTTAATTTTCATTGCGAACAACAAATTTATGGTTTGTTCATTTCGTTCTTCTTGCTCAAGAATATGTACGAGAACAATCATCTATGATTGAAAGTTGGTTAATTTTTATTTGACTGCATTTTCAAAACCAATTATGTTGTGTGCAATGGATACAACAGTCACTGCTGCAGTTTGCTACATAAACCAAAACCATATCCTAAGATAACTCGCAAATACAATTAAATGATTTCGAGTATACTAATATAATATTCTAATCTGTAATAAATAATAAAATCGTATATTATTATAGTATATTAAATTGTATAGTAGTATTGTGCAACTGTTTAGTTGTGTATACTGTACACATAGTTGTAAGGAATACCTGTTCTTTTTTTTAAGGGGTAACACTGTACTCTTGCCCACTCCCTTAAAGTTTTCCATTGGCGTTAATTAGTATTTTTTTATTCTAATAACCTAAAAACCTTAACCACAGAAAATCTGCTTTAGTTATTTAGTCCGAAAACTGAGTAAAAATCTAAACAAAAATCACATTAAACCCGATTTTAAATTGAAAATTTATTGTTTAACGACAATCATCGAGTATTTGTATTGTAGTATTGTACATCACTAGGATTGCGACAAAAAAATATTTATCTTATGACCAAGCTAAACAACGTGTCTGCGTAATCTTAGAAATAGCAGAGCTTGATCGTTTTCGATTACAATTAACATTGCGGTTTTTGTTTTAAAAATAATATTGAATGATGTTAACGTTTTGCGGCCGTTGTCAAGGTCCACCAAGCGAGCCGAACGACCAAGTTTAGCAGTGGTTAAAGTGGAAATAATGTTGAGGGGGAACTAATGTCACCAAAAATTGATCTAACCAAACTTTTTTAAGAAACCACCAAAAACAAAAAATGAAAACTCACTAACTCATAAATATTAAATAATGTTATTTATTAGTCATTACTCAATAGTTACTCTTGTCTATCACAGCCATTCTCAATATCACATCAACAGAGTCGTAGGGAGAAAAGTCCAGGCCTGGGAGGAAAATTCTTAAAGAACCCTATTAGTCGTGGTGCCAGAAGCCACGATCACCTTCCTTCCTCCAACTCCCTCCCAAGACAAAATCAATTTAAAATATTTATAATTTTTCTATTTTCTTAGTAATAAATATATATAAAAAAAAATGATCGAAAAAAATAATTAATTACGGTCCCCCTTTTTTCGGGTCCCTTAAAACGTTCGGGGCCGGGAGAAATTCTCTCATTCCTCCCTCCCTATCGACAGGGCTGTACATCAATATTAGAACATTAAAGGTCCGGTCAAATAGAAAGCGGACTGTCTACGCGGCTAGGCCACCGGTCCACCGCCTGCTAGTCCAACCGGTCCTGATAGTCAAACAGAATGAGGACTATTTGAGCGAATTAGTTTGAAAACTGCACTAAAGTGTACTGCTGGTTATTTTTAATTTTACTTTTTCACTTTTCTGTTTTCATATTACAAAATGTCAAGTATGTCTTCTGACGAAGAATTTTCTAGAATTTACTATTAGTTTAATTGAAGGTTTCTAAAAATTTTGATTCTTATAATATTATACTTAACTATTATAATATAGTAAAGTTATTAAAATATTATTAGTTATTATTATTATAATGTATAATATTATCTATATATAATATAATCTATATTTAAAATATAATATATTGTTTTTATTATATATAATGTATATATTTTATTCGAGTCCGCTGCAAACTTTGTAAAAAGATACAACAACCCGTTTGTCCGCGGCAGACTATATGTATTAGGTATGCCGCCGTCTATTTAACCAGAATGATGCATTTAAATAATGTACACGGTCCGCGGTGAATCGGCGGCCTGACCGCTTTCTGTTTAAACGGACCCTAAATATCAATTTAACTATTAATTATTAATATTATTAAATATTATGAATTATGATTTATGTTATATTATTGTGTGTCTTGGTGACCGGTATTTCTGTGTTTGTATGTTTCTACGTACCGTGTACGTGTTATCAAGTTATCTACACGAGCGACCGGGTATCTATAAATTAACACAGCGTGAATGTGGATCATACATTACACAATAATTTATTAATTAATAACCGCTTATCACACTAAACTCAACTGCATTCAGAAACATAGATTATTCGTTCGAAATAAAATACGTTTAAATTCGTTGTTAAATCGATGTGTGTGTCTGCGTAAGTCATTAAATGAATTATTAAAATGAACATGCAACAAAAAATTATAAAAAACTTTTTTTTAAGCGTTTCCTCGGACTTTGGAGACATAAATTATTTTGTCAGAGCTCGGACGGTTTTTGACGGAATGATGTCGAATCAGACATGTATAAACACGTGTTGACTGGTGTGTTCAACATACTACGAAATATATTGACCTACGTTTTCAATAAGTCCATTGTATAATGTGAACTCGAATCGGATATATGTGAAAGGACCTTTACTCGATGATGCGGAAGCACTTCGCGGGCACCACGCGTGAACAGGCCTCGGATTACGTGCAGCCAAATGGACCCACTGAGGGACGATACGCGTGCTCTTGGGAACTCAGGAGGAGAACGGAACACGTGGTGCGACTACAAAGTGTTGGGCGTTCGGACCGATGAGAAACAGTGCGAGGATCACTGGCAGAGTTTTAGTCACAATATCATTTAAGATATAATTATTATTAGTATTGTTATTAAAAAATGAAACGATAAAAAATCAAATTAAAATTAGAAATTAGTAGTAAATGGTCAATGCTCGTAAATCTATTTAATTATTTATTTATACATTATTAATAGTACGCGCAATGAGTATAGTTTATCGTGGCGTATAAAAAAGTTCAGTGAGAAATGCAACGTGTGTCCACATATTAGTATATTACATCGTTCGAATTTATTAGTTATTTATGTATTTTTAATAATAATAGTCTAACATTACTTGTAATAAAATAATATGCTCAAGACAATCTAAATCACAAATTATATAAAAGTCAAAACTTAACTGACCATGAACGAATGAAAATGTAAACTAAAGACAAACAAAAAAAAAAAGAACCGGATGGGCCTCGCTCTGCTGTACAGTTAGGGGTGGAGTGCACCTCGCTTATAGGATAGGTCATTATTATAATGGATTTGTTAAATTTGAATGCAATGATAGATATCATTGTATACGAATAACGATTCTGAACGGAGTTCATATGTTAGTCTAGAATATAATACAATGTTATTTATAAATATTATATAAGTATATTTTATTTTTAAACGAAAAATTTAGAAAAACCGAAAATTTAAATTGTCTATAAATAAGTCAAAATATGTCAAAATACTTTGAAATTTTAACCATGTATAGAAAACGTCAATATAAAGACTTAATGATAATTTCAAGTTGTTGCGGTTTTTCGTTTTTGAGTTAGGGCATTTTAAAAAAACCGATATCATTTGTCAGTCTAGAACATTCTACATTATATTATATTTTACATGTAATTTTATGTCAATATTCGATGTTCAAACGCTTATAAAAAAAAATTGTGCCTATGGATTTTAATAATTTTTGAATGACATTAAGAACTACTTCTGTGGAATCTTCGATTAAATTTTCAAGTATTTTGTAGAAGCCAAATTTTTTTTATCACCGATTATAAAAATAAAATGTAAAAAAATCGAATATTTTAAATGACTATAAGTGGCTTAAAAATCAATATAATATTTTGAAAAAAATATTGCATAAAAGAAATACCAATCTTAACAGCTGGTAGAAATTTCAAAAATCTGCGACTTATACTTTTTGAATTATAACAAATATTTAAAATCGTCTGAGAATAAATCGCTATTTTATGCAATTTCGTAAATATTTAAATTTCAAACAGTCATACAATTTTTTCCTCTTAGTCCGGTAGAAATTTTTTTAAAGATTTTTGAAGAGTAGCTCATAGATAACCTAGTGTTAAAATTTTGAACCTTAAGTATGAACAAAAAAAATTTTATGAATTTTTATCTACAAAATAACTTGCAAATTATCGTGATTTTTACATATTTCGTATAAATTGGAACTTTGAGTACTTATAAAAAAAAATTGTGACTTACGATTTTAGATTTTTTTTTATCAGTTAAGGAACAACTTATAAGAAACCTTGTATTAAATTTTCAAGATTTTCTAGGCAGCCAAAAAAATTTTATCGTTATTTAAAAAAAAAATACTTAAAAATATTGAAAATTTCAATTGTCTATAAATAGCTTCATAAAAGTCAAAATACTTTGAAAATTTAATGGTGTATAGAGAACGCTAATCTAAACATTTGGTGAAAATTTCAAGTATTTACATCGATTAGTTTTTGAGTTATAGCAAAATAAAAAATTTGATTATGTCAAAAACTGGTTTTGCGTAAAAACTCCCGTTTTTCCCAAATTTTTTTATGGTTTTTCCCGTCGCATTTAAAAAATATTGGAAATTTTTAACTTTTGACCCCCCAAAGTACCAAATAGATTCACTTTCCTTTCAGAAAAGTTGCTACATAAGGCAATCGAAGCATTTTTACTGCCCCAAAACGTGTCGACAGACACAAAAAAAAAAAAAAAAAAAAAAAAAAAAAACGCACATCATTGTAAAATCAATACATTCTTCACTCCGTTCAGAATCTAAAAGAAACAAAATGTAAGCGGAACATGCAAATTTTTGAACTATGCACTCTTACACGCGAGATTTCCAAAAACAACTAGTAAACAAAAATAAAACATAATATAAATATTAGGGATCCAGATCCACATTGAATTCAGGCGTATTCAGCCATCTAGTGTAGACGCTTAGTTTATCTTTCTTATTATAATTTTACTTTATTTACATCAATTTGATAAAAATCACTAATACCGTAACAAGTGTTATTGGCAGTCAATTAATTTAATTTAAAACATCTTTACACCTTAAAGTTGTGTAACCGAGTCGAACTCACGACTAGGCACTATACTCTCTTTCGTTGTTATGTCTTCGAGGTGTGCACATCAATATTCGTTGTTCATCACTCTACAGCCATCTTGTACAGGTCACGTTTTCTGTGTTTGTGTCATTTGAGTCGGTTGTTTTTTAAGTGTTCTGCGCAATTTCATTGCTTTCAATTTATAGTTGTCGTGTTCTAGGGTGGTCACTTACCAACAGCCATTATGATTAACGTGATTTTGATTCGTATTGTCGTCGACAGGTGCTTTGAAACTTTCATCTTCGTTGGTGACTGTATTTTGGAGGTTGCACATGCGCAGGGCTGTGACTTTAATTTTTGTTATACATACTGCTATGTGCTGTCGTAGGCAATTGTTATAGTCACAGTGCTGGTTCGGTCGCGTGGGAATAAATCCGCTATCGAACACAGTCACATGTGAGTATTGGTCGATAATTTATTTGTATATTATTTTATTACATCGTTGATGGCCTGATGAGTTCAGCCGCCATAGGCTTTTTTATTTTATTATTGTATTTAAAATTATATAGCTTGTTATGCCATACATTCAACATATTTATCTTTGAAGAAATATCATTATTATTAATTATTATTTATTTTTATCTATTTATTATATAATCTGCTAAATATCATTATTATTATTTTTATTACACATTAGCCAAAGGTTCACCTCGAACAGTAGCTAATTAACGATTAGTACGTTTGAAAGACTGAGACGGAGCACTCTGGCGTCTAGGCGTGGCATTATCTCATTGATGTCACTCGAGCGAACTAATGATACAGATAAAAAATTTAGAAAAATATGTAATTGTTTTCTGGTAATTTGTAGCGAATTTACGTGGGAAACGTACGCCATGTGTACAAGCTATCATGGTTATGGTTATACAACACTATTATTATAAAACGTGATTACACCGAAATGATACTATTAAAATATGATTATAGTAGGTTTATCCGAGTGGGGTAAAAGTGAAGTTGTATTAACTCAGATTTTTATTACGTGTATTCTCGCTAGTGAACAAATAGTTATAACATTAATCTTTTTTTTTTTTTTTTTAACAAAATTTTATATTACGCTATCTGTTACAATTAATGAACAATATGCTTAAGTGATAAAAATAATAACAAAACAGACAGAAGAGACTGAGGGAAGAGACCTCCCATCAGAGGTACTTCAGCAACATTAATCTTATATTGTAAATTTTAATCGAAAATGATTAGCCGTTTTTCATTTGAATTTTGAAGTTTTAAAAAAAAATCTTCAATTTGCCTACTGTATTTTACGGTATTCCGTGAATAAGTAAACAATTTTCAATATTTCAAAATTTTTACTAAGAAATAATTTCTTATCCAAATGGTGAATTGGACTAATTATCTATGAAAATAACAATATCAAGAGTTGTAGCTAGTACAACAATTTGCCATCAAATTCCGATTTTTTAAAATGACAGTTTTCATCAAAAATAGTAGATACTTTTTTTTTTTATTCTGTTAAATATTGGACGCTATTGAATTCCGTACACGATTCGATTGAATCTTACTCTATATTCTTGCCTCTCGAGTTACATTTCAATTGTAACGTCTTTCAAGACTGTGGTATTCGTTATAACATGTTGAAACGCGACTGTACTTCTAATTTGACGGTGACGTATTTGTTTTCGTCTGAGTTTGAAATCAAGATTTACTTCCGGGATGTGGTTGTTGCGGAATACACTTGTCGAGAGCGATACCCGAATTCCACAAACCAGACTAATTCAATAATAATAATACTCCGCCAAAAACCTTCGATACGAGTTAATCCCACACGATGGCTGCCAAACAATTAAAGAAAATGAAAAAGAGAAGAAAAAAAAAGAGCGAAACTTGTAGGTCGGGTGAGATACAGGAATGGCTATATGATATTGCTATGTAAGGCTTTTAAACTTCAAACCAATGTATCATTGTTCTCGAAAAATCGATTCTAAGTGAGAGAGGTTATGCGTAGATGGATTACAGATGGATGGGTTAGTTTATAATTTTAAAGGTTAGGTTGATATGGTTGATATAGTGAAAAACCAAATTTTATATTAAAGTAGTTTAAACTCTTAACTTTCTAACTTTTGCAATATAAAATAAAAACATCTAGTATTTGGGAAAATATAAATTTCAATTATAAATCGTCTTCAGTTTTTCGGAGTGATAGAGAAAACTATCGGTTAATTTAAAAAAAATTACATCTCTTAGTATTAACTACACAATTTTTTCCAATACATATGTTTATTATTATGATGATTGGAGCAATATTTCTGGTCGAAATCGTGTAAACAGACGAAAAAATATAAAAAAAAAAAATTAAAAATATTATTGTAAATCCGCAATATACTTCTCGTATCATTCAAAATCAAAAAACAATATAATATTGATTGCCTGCGTGATATTTTACTCTACTCAACTCCAAACAAGAAGAGACAAAAAAATAAATAAATACAAAAAAATATTCGTGGCTCTCGCATACAGTGTCGTTATTATTATTATTATTATTGTAATTTCAATTTGTGATTAATAACAATGCGCTAGTCTCTCCGTTTGGCCAACATCCAACACCGATTACTGTTTTGTGATCGGCACTGCTGTAAGCATATACGTGCGAGCGCGCAGCCGCGAGTGTGTGTGTGTGTGTGTGTGTGTGTGTGTGTGTTAGTATACTTTTTGTAGATAATGGTTGGATATAAATCTCAATAGATCATGATTTAACGGTCGCGCATAAAAAACTCTCGGTTATCAAACCACTATTAGGTGTAGGCTCGTACGATGTACATATTAATATTCAAAATTCGATTCGTCCACCTTTTTGCGAACATAATTCCACGGATTACACTGACGTAATTAAATATTATCTAAATAAATCAATAATAATAATTATTATTAATTATATTTGTTTATTAATTAATTTGTTTAGATAATGTTAATTATTGGCTGGCTAATATCATGTTACGAAATGTTTTGGGGATTTTTCAGTTTTGAAATCGTACGTTTAATTTTATTAATTTTTCGCAGAAAGCAGAAAATGTACAGCATGAATTAGTTATCATCAAATTTTAAGTTACGCTTTGTTAAATACATCAAATATTGGATTGTTTTCTAAGGTTAAAAAACATTATCGAAAAATAATATACATGCAATTGGTCGAGTAATCATACTATTTGGAATCTAGAATTAATTTTAACAATTTTTGAGTGATGAAAAAATCGGGCCAAATACGTTATGATTGTACTTCCATACGACGCTTGGAAACATCATGATATTGAATAATGATAAATAATTAAATGCAAAACTGTAAAACGAACTTTCAACCGGTTCATCGGAGCATAGTAAAAGTTATGGTTCAGCGATAATAGCCTCAGGTCTATATATAATATGTAATTTTTCTCAGCCAAAAACACTGGATTAACTGGTTAAAACTGATGGTTCTCGGATTACTCCAAATGTTATCAAATTAAACCAGATTGATAAAAATAAACATTTAGTAAATATATTCCCTAGATTTTTGCATTTAAGCACATTGTTTTTTTTACTTGTTACAAATTTCTTTTGCTCCTTAGTGCTTAGATTAACAATATTACTGTGTTGTTAATTACTTTCATAACCAAATTACAACTGGTTAATCAATATAATCTATAGAAACTTAATCGTTCAATAATTTTAACACTTGTTAAATAATATAAGTATATTTATTAAATAAAAAAATGGATAATCTAAATAAACCTTATTTTAAATCAATAATAATAATTTTTTTTTTACATAACAGCTGCTAACTAATATCGTTAGTTTAATACTGATTATTAACCAAACAAATTGATAATATACGACAATAAAATGATAATATATTCTTTATCATAGCTTGTTCGTTTATTTTAATCCAACCACCATATGTTTGTAATGAATCACCATTTTGTCTTGAAGTTGAAATGCTTATTTTATTTATTTATTTTTAAATAAGAATTATCATAGACTTAACAAGATTTAAATCAAGTATTAACGTCTACTGTTAAAAATAAAATGAACTAATTTTGTTTTGTGTATTTGTTTAGTACACAACAATTAGTATGAATTAATATGATATAATTAATAATTATAACCAGCATATTTATTAAAATTATTATAAATAGCTAACAGTAGCTAATGCAGTCAATATCAACAATTGATATTTCATGTATGATTCGTGTACTAATTCAAGGTGTAAGCAACAAAAAGCACAAAAATATATAGGACTGTATACAAAGTTTAATACTTCGCGATTTTCGGAATAATTTTTATTCGTCAAAGCGCCTAACTTTGAACATGAAAT
>JASXSY010001918.1:0-34625 GCA_034509805.1 Sipha maydis | reverse complement strand
TGGTTCCTCAATGTAAAATTTTTTGGATGATATTAATACAATTGTACAACAACATAAATGTTATATACGATTAGATTACGTTCTCGTTAATACCTTATCTTACATTATTATAACTATGATTCAATTTAATTCATTAGAAATTATGATATAAAATTAAAATTTTATACATCATGAAAATATATTTTGAAGGTCGCAGCAAAAAGTTCTGTGGGCCGCGGGTTTCCGGTGCCTGATCAAGATCATTGATCACCAAACAAAAACTGTTAAAATCTCCTTGAATAATTTACCGTTATACTACATTGTCTTAATATTATATTAGTTTAAGGTATTCTATTTTGCACAATATATTATTTCAAATTTGTTCCGATTAAAAACGTTAGATGTTCATTAATGTTGAACTTGAAAATTATACATGATTTCGTTTGATTTCTAATGTCATGATGTCGGGAAATAATATTTTTTAGGTACTATATTGTACTCAATTTTATAAATATTTTATTTAATCAAAAAATGTTAATTTATTTTTCGGTTTTCGCTGATTAAAAATTATTTATTTAATAAATTTTTTTAAAAAAAAGGGAAAAAAAATAGAAACACTAAAACAACCATTAATTAGTGACGATTATTGCACTAGAAACGTTCGTCCGCTTTCCTTATGTTTTAATCACGTACATCACCCAGCCCAAACATATTGGAATTTTTGAAAATTTACTTCACCAAGATTTAGTATGAAATTTGTATGAATTTGTACGACCATTTTCAGAATTTGTACGATCTTAGTTTTTCCGTTATCGAACAAAACTATAGGTTGGGCTGGGGTGACGTCACCCCAGCCCAACCTAAAGGGATATTTAACGTTTTCGATTTTTTTTCAATGCCATATTTTAGTACGTAATTTGTATGAATTTGTACGACCATTTTCAGAATTTGTACTATTTTAGTTTTCCCGTTATCTAACAAAAACCATAGGTCGGGCTGGAGTGACGTCACCCCAGCCCAACCCCTAAAGGGAAATTTTAGCGTTTTCGATTTTTTTCAATGCCATAATTTTAGTACGTAATTTGTATGAATTTGTTCGACCATTTTCAGAATTTGTACTAATTTAGTTTCTTGTTATCTAACAAAAACCATAGGTCTGGCTGGAGTGACGTCACCCCACCCCAACATAAGGGAAATTTCAGCGTTTTTGATTTTTCGTGGCTGTATTTTTATGAATCGCGTTTAAATTTGAAATAATCATATACATTTTTATTAAAGTGAGTTTATCTGTCGTATCTGTGCGATATTTCATAATCATTAATGGTACAATATATGCAAAATCTTCCATTGAATATAACAGTTTCCATTGGATATGCTATTAATTATTACCTACTTTTGTGTAGAGATGAGTTTATTTTCTCTACATTGTGATATTTATATGTATATATCAAAATATAAGTTGTACTTTATATATGAATGTATGGTTAACATTATATTAGATTATTAAATTATTATTAAAGATACGTTATTTATATTATGATTGTGATTAATATTTTCCAAAGTGATTAATTAATTTTGGGCATTATTAATATCATTGTTATTACTATTGTTAAATTCTATACAAGCGTATATTATATTATTTTCCAAAATAACTTATTTTAACAATAGACAGTTTTATATCATAGTATATATATATATTTTTTTGATATTAATTGTAACACGTTTACTATTTTTAGTGTTCTTTTACAAAAGTAATCATTTTATATTGATAATCATTTTCATTTTGGTCGTGACTGTCTTGACTATGAGTATGTAATATCTGAATAATTTTATGTTAAGCACTTCCAAGTAGTGATTTTTAATACAATTATTTAGTATTTATTCTTGTTCTAATATTTTATTCCATTTTTTAATTTGTAAAAAATTTAAATAAAAGGCCGAAAACCAAGATCCGTCCTGATGACATTATAAGTGCTATACTTAAATTTAAAGAGAGTTTTACTCTAACTTGAATACCAAAAACCGCAACAACTTGAAATTTTCACTAAATCTTTATATTGTAGTTTTCTATACATGGTTAAATTTTCAAAGTATTTTGACATATTTTGACTTATTTATAGACAGTTTCAATTTTCGATTTTGTAAAATTTTTGTTTTTAAACATCTATAAAATTTAATTGCCAGACCGAAAACTCTTGAAAATGTAATACAAAGTTTATAATAAGTTAAACTTATCGTAACTAAAAAATATCGGTGATCGGTTTACTCAAATTTTTTTTATAAGCCGTTAATGCTCAATTTGAATAAAATGTGTAAAAATCACGATAATTTGCAAGTTATTTTGTAGATAAAAATTCATAAAATTTTTTCTGTTCATACTTAAGGTTCAAAATTTTAACACTAGGTTATCTATAAGTTACTCTTCAAAAATATTTAAAAAAATTTCTACCGGACTTAGAGGAAAAAAGCCACAAAAAATCAAAAACGCTGAAATTTCCCTTATGTTGGGGCAGGGTCACGGCGTTTTCAAACTTAATGAAATCACCGCCGAAGTATTATCGCACAAATTCTGAAAATGGTTCGTACAAATTCATACAAATTACGTACTAAAATATGGCATTGAAAAAAAATCGAAAACGCTAAATTTCCCTTTAGTTGGGCTGGGGTGACGTCACTCCAGCCCAACCTATGGTTTTTGTTAGATAACGGGAAAACTAAAATAGTACAAATTCTGAAAATGGTCGTACAAATTCATACAAATTACGTACTAAAATATGGCATTGAAAAAAAATCGAAAACGTTAAAATATCCCTTTAGGTTGGGCTGGGGTGACGTCACCCCAGCCCAACCTATAGTTTTGTTCGATAACGGAAAAACTAAGATCGTACAAATTCTGAAATGGTCGTACAAATTCATACAAATTTCATACTAAATCTTGGCTGAAGTAAATTTTCAAAAATTCCAATATGGTTGGGCTGGGGTCGATGTACGTGTTTTAATCGTACACCGAGATCAATTCGAAATTTTATTTTTCTCAATCCAGATTTATTGCTCAAACACCGTTATGACGACGTTTCGCGTGTACAATGAAAATAACAATATTGTTAACATTAGGCTGACGGCGTATCGCTGGTAAATTTGCGAGTTTTTGTGAGTGTATATTTTTCGTATATGTGTGTGTGTGTGTATGTGTGTGTGTGTGTGGTGCGTCGTGAGAGAAAGGGAGAGAGAATTAGTGTGTATGTTTATATATATATATGTGTGTGTGTGTGTGAGAGAGTGTATTTTAGTATGTATTTATGTGCGCGGCGCGCGCTTGCCATCCCGTGAAAGCCGCCGCGAAGGATTTATTTTTAAAACTCCCTCCGCCTCCGTCTCTCTGAGGCCATCGAAACATCTCAAAGCCACGCGACCGGTGTCGACTTCGGCGACAATCGCACACCGCCGTTCATCAGTGTCGCAAGCACCAGCAAGCAGCAACACCCCAGCACACCAGCACCAGACTACAGCGACGGCTACACGCGCATAGTAACGTTTTATTAATACCGATTTCGCGGTTACAATATCATTCCGAATCGACTATCGATTTTTTTTTCTTTTACTTTTTTTTTTCGGTTTTTTTTTTTTTGTCTCTTTTTTTATTTTTTTTTCAGTTTTTTTTTTGTTTTTTTTATTCTGCTACCTTTCGTTTCAACCTCCGTCGCGCGTTCGATATTTTTTTCTCTTAGGATTTTTCGATTTTAAACGCACACGTCATATCCGTCTCTCGCACCGAGATCTCCATTCCGTCGTCGGGACAGCAGACCCCACCGCGGACCCCAGCAGCGCACTCTCCGCCGCACTCCATACCCGGTACTGTAAAACATAACCCGTACGAAAACGATAAGCTAGACTCGGCCGGTTGATGGTCGTAGCGATGGTGGTGCGCGTGTCACAGGACACCAGTGCCACGCACCGCCAGCACCGTTTCGATTGTTCCACGTGTCCGGGACCCGGGAAACGAAGTTCCCCGACGTGCCCGTGTCAGGCGCTCAATGGTATTTCGCACTTCGTAGCTGATCGGTCGTGTCCGCTCGCGTAGAACTCATGAACTCTCGCTAAGGCCGGTAAGCGCGTCCGCTGAAAAAACAACCGTTATCGCGTTTATCAGCTCGCTTTTTACCCGAACGGAGAAAAATAACGAAAACGACCGACCGACTCTAGTCGTTAACATTGGGGACCTGATGACTTGAAATGCAATCGCTTTGAACAGCCTCCACCAATTCAAGATTCATTTCGAAAACCCGCGAAAATCGTGAAAATATACGAACAGGCCCGGCTTAAGGGGTAGACGACATAGGCTCACGCCTAGGGCGGCATTTTTCCGGGGCAATTTATATTTATAAAAAAAAAACTATTTGGTGTGATATTTACATATTTACATAAGGGGTGGAAAAACTAAATTTTGCCTATGTTTGTCTATACACTTGAGTTGGACCTGTATATGAAACTCATAAGTCGTTAAACGCGTTGAATCGATTATACTTTGATCGTAACAGTTTTGATTTTCAACGGCAGTCATCGCACTATGGTCGTTTTTTAATTTTTCGATCTGAACGGTCGCGCGCGATTTATTTACGAAAACCATATTGTTACGAACAAATGCCAAGTTCAGTGTTTTACCAACTAGTCGTTTTACACTATCGCCAAACGAATCACAAAATGCGATACACACAAAGTATATCACTCTGAAGTTATCGCGATTTAAGTTCCGTCTAATTTGGGTACCGAGGTACGATAATCCCTGTATAATGTAATAGAACTTTAGTGTATTTCAGTATCTTTTTAGAGTTCCGTTATGTTGTAGTTGCATTACTCGATTTTCCGATCATTGCTATTATTATTTATCGGCCCGAAAGGTGATTAACCCACGTTACCGCAACAATCCCAGGTAGTCTTCCATAATCCGCTAGCTTATCACCGCAGTTCGATTTCAACGCCAAAACCAGTAAATAAAATACACTGACCGCTGTCTAATCAAGTTCTATGTGTGAATAAATACCGACTGACTAAATTCTTCGGAATCGTGAGCACTTTTTAACATAATGTTTGTACAAAAAAGAAATTCAATTTGTTCACGTTTAAGCGAACTGCCTGTTTAGTTATGATAAATTAAAACAAACTTCTTTGAAATTTATTTTCGAAAGCGAAATATTATATTTATACTCTGTGCATGTATTGAATTACTATTTGTGTTTGTAAATAAGTATATTACACGTTTGCTGTAAAAACTATAAGTACGCGATTGGAAAGATAATTTGTCGCGACATTAATTATTAATTTAACAACTGCATTAATTTTCTAATTTGACATTTTATCTCGTCGTAAAAGCCATTTCCGCTCATTGTTCCAGCGCACGTCTAATCGTTACTATAGATAGAGTGATAGAAACATAATATTCAACGAGTGGCGTTTAAGCTATTAAGCAGATACGGAGGGAATTGGAATAAAAAAATACGTCTGGAGCAGCGAATATTATCAATTTTATAATAGTAACATTATTGTAAGACATAATTAGACATAATAATGTGTAGAGCGTGCAGTGCTAAAATTTAATAATAATATAAAGTAAACTTCTTAGGGAAACAAGTGTGTACCCATCTCGAATAATTATATAACAGTTTGCCGTTTAATCGTTTTAAAACATAATGAGTTTGTGTGAAACGCAATTTTCTCTTTCCTTCTAACGGACTTTAGATCGATTGCGAATATCATGGTTATAGTGCTGTAAAATGTTAGAAATTACTAGCTGAAATTATACATTTCTAGTAGTTGTTTTTAAATAGTGGAATGTATATGTTTAAGTGGTAAGAAATTAATAATTTCTTTTTCTTTGGAATTTCAAGCGCATCTGTTTAATATACTATAATAGTTTGACTTCACCTGAAATGTAGGTTGGGCTCTATAAGTAGTAACCTTTTGTTTTAACATACTTTCTTGTCGTTTTATCTAATCTAATTCACCTTTGCAACGAATATTTTTTGTATTTTTTATCACATTTCGTGATAATTTTTTACATTTTTCTTTGTAATTAGCCATCGACGAGTTAAGACATAACGGATACTTGGGTGCGAGATGAATAAAATTTGATGTTACGTTTTCGGATTCATTTTGACTCCACCAAAAACGGTTAAATTTTTACGCGGACAAATAAAAAATTCGCCTAAATGCGTAACGATACGCACGTCGAATAACATCACATCGATATCACAACAGCGCGTTCTGTAACCATATCGGTGTATAATGTTATACTCGCGCACACGTCTCTCACGGAGATTACGTGAAATATCGACCTCGAATATAAATGTACTGTACAAACGAAACCATGAATAGTCATAACATTATCATGACCATCAACGATATCATACGGCGCGTTTCTGTTTAGGAATTGTCAAGTTTTCGAGTCCATATATAGACAATATTGTATTATTATACGCGCGATAGGTCCGCCGGCGAATTTGTATTTTTTTTTTCCATCCACTATTATTACATCACACGCGCGCACATGTTTTTCATTTCGATCATATACGTGCACGGACGATATCCGACTGCATTTCATATTCACCTATTTTACCTTTTTAGTGTTTCGTTTGCACTTCTAGATCTTAAGTCGGGTGAATCAAAAATATGTAATGTGTCCATAATTCGTATTTAGTCGATGTAAACATGTTTGGCATGTTCATGAACTTAGCCCAACCAAGTTGACTGATCCATTCGAAACCAATGACCAATATTTTATAAATTAACTACGATTTATTTAAATTTAATTTTTAATATTTGTAAAACATCTCCAACTTGCTTTAAACATTTTTCAATTTGCAGGAGGTAAGTTTCACGTGATGCCACTAAATTGATTCATTTACATGAAACTAACACCGATATTTCGCAAATTAATTGCAAACTCATTTTTACGACTTGCAAATTGAATTTCTCATTTTCACGAATTTTATGGACAAAAAAATGCAAAATATTCACTAAATAAAGAAATTTGATTTGCAAATTGTAATAAAAGTTTGAAGTTATATGCAAAAAGTTTACAAAATATTTGAATTGGTCTTGAGTGAATCAATCAAAATGGACGGGCTAACTTCAATAACATAAATTTTGGTCATGCAGTATGCGAATTATGAACCATGCAGTAATACGAATTGATTTTTATGTGATGATACTACAAAAGTTAAATCTATGTCCTCACTCATATACGTACATGTTCCCTCATCGATTTAATCTAGAAATATTTTGTTGGTATTTTGTTCGTCATATATTTGAATTTAATCATTATTATAATTCGTTTGATAATAGTTTATATACAACACCAAAAACTACGAAAAGTGGCTGGGGGACATATGTCTACAGTCTCAATTACTCTAAATACTTTGAATATCTCATTTTTTTTTTTAGGATCGTATTGTTTGCCATTTGTTTGAATTCGTTCAAAAATTTCCAAAATCTTCACTTTACTTCCAAAATTATGATATGTATTGTGTAAAACGTGAAATTGAGAGAACAACTGTTTTTATTAGTCATTTATAGGAGAGAGATTAAAATACAGATAGTGAAAATATTTGAGCAAGTTTAAACAAACTGTAAGCAATACAGTCGTAAAAAAAAAAAAAATGTTAATTATTAAAAAGTGGGGATGGAGTACATTGTAAAATAGGGTTTTCGCTTATGAAGGGAATGTTGGTAAAATAAATATTTTAAAAATTGCCAAACAAATTCTAACAAATGGTAAACAATACGATACTAAAAAAATTAGATATTTAAAGTATTTATAGTGGTGGAGGCTGTATACATATGTTCTTAGCCCCTTTTTGTAGTTTTTGGTATTGTATAAAAACTATTATCGAATAAATTCTAGTAATGATCATATTCAAACAAACGACGAACAAAATCGAGAGGGCTAGGAACAAGTACGTCACTCTTATCGATTAATGCCATAACACTCCCTAAATTAATTTAATTAATGACTGGAAAGCCCACTATTAACTGATGTATTTCATTATTATATTTTAAAGTTTAGTTCATCGATCGATTTCAAAATGTAAAACTAATTTCCATTTTAAGCGGAAAAGATAAACACATATTTATCAAAAAATAATTTTAAATATAATTTTCATAAAATATTAGCCAATAATATTGAACTGTGGAATTGTATATAACAAGAAATGTAAGTGCACAATGAATTAAAAATTATTTTTACATACAATTTAATAAATAATTATGTATTATGTACGATATATGACTTTATTAATTTTTAAAATCGCATGATTTCATATTAATAAGTGTATTAAATAGTGATATTTACAATAAGACGCAATCGGACTATACAATATAGGTCAAAAATATTTTTTTTTATCTAATCATAGGACACAAACGACGGTCTCTAACGCAAACACGTATAGTTTTGATTGCACGTACACATCAATTATCGAACTTAGTGTGAACTTCGATCGAATAATCTCCCTGAGTCGGTTTGGAGTCGCATTTAGACAAGTTACATTGGTTGACGACCAAAATTGGTCTTAATATTCTTTATACTCACTCTACAATAAAGCCGGTATTACACTGGATCGACACGTTGATTCGACATTTGCTACCGAATCCCATTCGATTTTTACTTGTCGATCGACAGAAATCCTGATCGACAAAAAAGTCGGTAAACATCAAAGGAAACCGAATCGACAATCGCACGATAGCCGAAGTTCAACTGATGATATGGGTGCGGGGAAATAAATAAATTAGTTTTTATAAATGTCGAACGTAAAATGTTGAACGTATGTAATAATAATCTACAAATCGACAACACTTATGTCGATCCAGTGTAATACCGGCTTAAGAAGCGAATTAATGTTTACTAAAAACCAACAGAAAAATATGTATTAAACGCGCATTTTACAAATAATGATTGAAATATGAACACGAAAAAATAATTTTAACAATAATGAACAACAATTTATAATAATCAAATAGAATATATAAAAACTATATAATATTATAAAAACATTTCAGCTGTCAGCTTGGTATTATAGTGATAATGCAGGTTCATAAAATGTAGTATTTATTTTTTTTAATTTAATTTTGCCTGTTTTCGTTATAACTTCTTAGACCAAACATAAATGTTTCAATCCATCCGATATTGTACTAGTACATGCCAGTCATGCCAAACTATGTCATGGTGTGTAATGATCAACACGGACTCTTTTGATAGCTAAAAATTATGTGTACTCGTATTTGGCTTTTAACGTTGACATTTCAAAGTCAAATAGGATATTGTACCGTCGACAATGTAAAGAAAACTTCCGAAAAATAAATACACTCTCGGACATAAACAATGAGCACTTAATATCCATCGTATATGTCCTTATAGGTTTTAACCGATCACTCTCATAGGACCGTTCGGCCTTCAGGCATCGAACGTAACGCCTGTAGGTACCTACACACTGTAAAAAGAAATTAATATTGCATGGTTGCTAAATTATTACCACGAATCGGACAATAATTAGCAACATAATATCTTATAAACATTTTCAACTCTAAATAATGGATTTATATTTTCTCTTTTCTAATCACTGTTTTCCATAATCATCCTTGGTATATAGTTACTCTTTATGACACCGTCCGAACCAAGTGTTATTGATTCTTATTCAAACCATATATGCTAATGTCATCGTTTTATAAAACGGTTATCGCGCTCGGAAAACGTGTACAGTTCATCTGCTGTAGTAAACTATTTTTGCGTATTTATTTTAGAAACCATTTTTTTCTTTCTATATTTAAATTTGTGTACGACACACGATCTATTCATTGTAGTTGACAGATTGTGTTCGTGGGTTGTCACGTGATTCATGGGTCCTACAGCGTAATCAAAATAATATTTTAATTGATGATTCAGATTCAATGTTTCCACGTTTTCGAAGAAAAATAGCTGTTACACTAAGATTTATTTTTGAGGGTCGTTGCAACTGATTAGTATTTAAAATGGGAGTGACTGAGTAGAAGATTAAATCTTTTAGTATAACTTGTGTAATCATTATATAAATTGTATCTTTTACCCGTTGGAGTTATAATCATTAATTGATATACAACGCGTCATTGAATATCACGGCTATAATTAATTTAATCGAAAAATATATGTCAAAATACCATGTTAGGAATGAATAATAATAAAAACTATATTTTAAAAGTATAAAGCCTTTTTTCAGTTCTAACTCTTAAGTTTGTTTAGCTTTCGAGTTTTATTGTTTTAATCGATCTATCTTATCACCTTTATGAGTGTATGCTATATATAGGAATAATAATTTATTGGATCAGTTGATTTGACGTACCAAGAATTTCAATGAACTTCACATTTTAAAAAATAAATGTTTAATGAAATAATTTCACTTGATTATACTCCTGGTTTAAAAACTCAAAATAAAAACTTCAACAAATTATATATTTAAAACAAATTTTATAATATAGTATTTGTTTTAAATAGTATTTTATATTATGTTATTTAATCGAACTGATAATATTAATAATTAAAATTTCAAAGGTAAATGAAAATAAGATACCTCTAAGATATTTTTGATTAGAACAAAATTTAAATAACTCTGTTAATACATTAATTTTGATAGCGAATATTATTAACGAAATATGCAATGTATAAATATAAAAAATATACATTCATGTATATGCTGACCAATTAATAAAATATGCAAAATAAATGTTTATTAATGTTGAAATATTTTTGTAAAAAAAAAAAAAACACTCTACAGGTTAGTTAATCGTTTAAATAATTTTCAATATAATCTTAACGTATGAAATAATTTATAAAATTCTGAACAAAAATAAAAATATGATTAACGTTTTTAATTGCATAAACAAGCCATATTAAAAGTACAAGAAATGTAATTTTTACAACACTCTGAATATATATATATATATACCTATAGTATGAAAATATATCCGTTATTCGTCTACTTATGGTTACAGTACTTTCATAATATTTGTTTATAAATTATAACATTTTACATTCGTAATATCGTACATTCATCCGCGCGCATACGGATTGTATTATTTGTACAACTATATTATTATATTATGCGCTTGTAGAGGTCACTAGAAAATATGTTTTTTCGTCATTATTACTATCCTATCCGTCATGTCAGTGGCGTAGCCAAGGCAGGAACCTAAGTGGACTATAGTCCCTTATGGGTCGTATTTATATGTATGCACTAAACTAGTATACTACTACATGATATTTAAATATTTTAAAACTTCGATACTAACCAAATGTCGACGGTTTTGCTTTATTGGTAAACACATTAACATATTATTTCTATCTTTTTGACGGTTTTCGTGAACGTTGTGGTGACACATTTTATAATTATTATAGTTTTTATACCATGTTATTTTGAGGCTGCTGTAGCTGACCACCATTATTTATTATTATTATTATTAATTATATTTAAATAAATATTATTAAAACTATTTTAAAATTACGGAAATACATTTATTTTTAGATTTGGTGGTATGGGTAGTGGAATATAGATGAACTCTCAGAGTCTTTCTTACCTAACCTATAGGTTATTACCTATAGGTATTGGGTATACCCAAAAAAGGGTTTAGTCCCTTCCATTTACAAATCCTGGCTACGCCACTGAGTTACGCGATATTGGTTTGTTTTCTAGACGATTTGGTTTTAAAAGTTTTGAGGAGACAGCTTTTTTTAGTTTAGACAAAATCAAATAGCGGGTCACGTGACACGGTTTATTGCTTTATGAATGGCAATAAAATATCAGTAAACAGTTTATGAGTGAACGTTTTTCTGCCATCGATTAATTATCTTAGGCGTACACATACAAATACACACACACACTCACACACACACACACATTCGTATTATTTATACACTAGTTTCAAATAATATCATTACCACCATGTTACTATCAAGTATACAACAGGAATCGATTATTTTAAAAACTGAATAGGTTTACAATAATATGGTAGACGATGTTTGTATAACACGTGTTTGCGTTTCGATTTTGTGTAACGATTCGACGTTTTAAATATTTGTAATGTTCATAAAGTTAAAAAAAAAAAAAAAAAATTAAAAAAAGGAATAACAATAAAAATCTAAGATGGTTATTTTTTTTATGTTTTAAAGAGTAAACATGTGTATTATATATATATATATATATATCAATACAACAGTAAAAAGTGTATATTATTTTAAATATTACGCCTATTGAACGCCACGTCGTACATTGGAAGTTACAAAACCATAAACAGACATACACGGTCAATTTAAGCTTACGCATTAGGTCTTTACCAAGTTCTACCAGGACTACGGTTATAGTTGAGCCAAACAGATAGATGGGTACATGTGCAAGAGTTAAAAAAGATAAGGGTGATAATTTGAATTAAAATCTCATCACATTATATTAAATAAAATCAATAAGTCAAGTGTTCAATTTAATGTTATAAAAATGTAACCGTAAACTAGCAAGACCAGTGTTTTTTTTTGTGTTCTTTGGCATTAAAAATTGATAAATATACACTACCAATAGTACCGTAAATCAAAGCTGGGCAAATTGACGATTTTTTTCAATTCGTTAAGTTAAGTTATTTTAAAATAATAAAGTTAAGTTAAATTATAAGTTACTTATATTTTTTTCGTTAACTAGTTAAGTTAAAAATTAACTTTGAAAAAAAGTAGCTTAACTTAGTTTTAAGTTAAAATTTTCTAATTTGCAAAAATAAAAAAATTGCACACATAATATTAGTTTTTTTACGCTCAAGAAAATTACTGGGGAAATTTAAAATGATACATAAAAGTATAAACTAGCTAGGTATAAAAAAACCTTGTCTAAAATAAATCTTAGTCCTGAACTCATACTCAAATAAATTTACTCAAGTGGTACATCCAAAAATTAAAAAAAACAAAATACCATTGATAGTTTTCTCCTAACTGCTAAGATACCAATTTGTTGGATAATGAAGTTAAATTGGAAATTAAATCACAGTTGTTTTGTGATTAATCCCCCATCGATACTATCTCTTTCATAGTATTTACTATTTTCACAGAATATTCTTAGGATTTCTATGGGTTTAATAAGTAAGTACTTTACTAAGTAAGTAAGCCTAAGTGTTTGTACAATAACAATGTTATAGAAATATAACGATAAAATATAGCCCATATAATGACTATTATAGTTATTTTCATATTATTTTCGCCTACAGGAAATTCATATTAAAATAGTAAATTATAAATATACTAAAAAACTCATTTAATAATTTGCATTATTCTTTGCACTACAATTTACTTAATTTAGATACTTTTAAATAAAATTAACTTAAAGTTAACACGTTTATCTTAAAAAATAGAAACTTATTAAGTTAAATGTTAATTTGTAAAAAAAGTAACGTGTTAATTAACTTAACGTTTAAACTTAATTTTAACTTTTAACTCGTTAGTGCCCAGCTTTGTCATAAATTATGACTACTTTTAATTTACTTCATTAAGTATTAAAAATTGTATCAAAAAATTTAAAATATATTCTAATTATAGATTTAATTATAATACATAACATGTTTCATCAAATTTTAGAGTACACTAAACCTAACCCGAAAATTCTCGATCCTGAGTTTTGTTAGTTTTTTACCTGAAAAGGTACTAATAAAAAAACGTAGCTTTTCTATTAAAATCATAATATTTTACTATTACTCATCTAATCATAAAGTATTCATGAAATATCTATGAATAATGTAAACGCTATACGATTACTAATTATAACTATGCACATAATTTGTAGGCGAATAATATTATTTTTAGTTTTATTTCAATAAAATTCGTAGTTTACTGTGCAACAAGAGTCAAAAGTATACCGCAAGGTCTAATCGTGAATTCATATTATCGTACTGACGTGTTAAAGTACAAATTATTTCAACATTTCTTAGTCATCGTTTTTTCTTTTTTATAGAGGCACATTTTGATAATTTGTAGTGAAACGCGTGCTGTTATTTAACGTTCGTACTATCGTCACGTCTAATTTTTAATTCATATCACACATACATATTAACGTTGTTATGTTTTTTTAGATTCTGATGGTTTAGTACTAATTGTTATATTGTGTTTTATCATTAAATTACCTATGTGTAATGCAACATAACAATATTATTTTGTTTTTTTTTTTCAGGAAGTTTATGATTGCACCATTTTTAGCTGACATTTTAAAGTCTCAAATTGTATATTATTCTTTTATCTGAAATATACAGTTTTAGACAGATTCTTAAACATATTTTTAGCATATATTTCTAAATCATTAAGAGTATAATATAGTTGATGTATATTTAATTATTTTTTTGAGTTATATGTTTTTTATCCAGTTTAAAGCTTATTTACAATTCGAAAAAAGTAAAATTAAACATAGAAAAAAATCAAAAACCAAAAAAAAATTTGATTAAATATCCACACGTTCACTTCAAGATTTTAATCTTCCAAACACATGGTTTATTATTTATTCGTACCCTGGATTTTTTTTAATTAATCATCAGAAGTGGTTAAAGATCAATAATACACTAATCTTCAACATCAATATTTCTATAAATCATCATCAATCAGCTTGCAGATTATGACAACGCTTATGAAAACGATATTAGTCCAGACACGTGTTTAATACACTGTAGGTTTTCATCTTTGAATATGTCATATATTGATGAATTTTTCCCGTTTTTATTATTTTTTCTGTAAGTTCTTCTGTTAAAAGTCAATAGCGAAAAATATTACATGGAATACAAATAAAAGGACGCATAATCCGTTGACTTTATGAGTTCACAACATCAGCGGTGTATGGATGTATATTGTGCAGTCTAAGTGAACACAATCAGATGTCTAAATCCAGTGCAATAAAAAAGGTGTTCTTATTTATTTTTTTTTAGAAAAAAAGAAAAACATATTGCGTATCGGCGTGAAAAAATAGAATTGATGATTTGAAAATTTGCCAAAGTTCGCATTACCTTCACCTGTTTTGTCTCTGAAAACCTACATTTATATATATGTTTGTCCGTTGCCGTATAACAATGTGACTAAATATAATACGTGCAATGTTTGACAGATTACTGTATGCGTAGACAATATATTACACTTTAGTACGCTTACATTAATGAATTGTAATTGCATTTCAAGTGTAATATTATGAAAATTGATTGTTAAACTAATTTTGAAGAATACTACTTAAAATGTGGCGTACGATATATTCCAATGGCGATCGTTATAAAACATAAGATATAATGAATATGTGGATTAAATATTGAACTGTAATTTAAATAGTGACTCATTTTATTTATATGAACTATTATTTTAACAAATAGAGAATAGTGGTTCTGTTTAAAAATATTGTAACAAAAACTTGATATAAATTTGGAAAATATATATTTATTTTTCAATATTTTGGTACACAATTCTTGTCTCTGCGGTATTTTCCAAAAGCGGTTGTTTTCATTCGCCTATAATTTATTTGGAACACTTTCCTGATTAAAACTATAAGAATTTAATTATATATAATAAAAAAAAAAATATGAGTTAATATTTTTCCACGTTTCGCGCAGACCATTACAACTATATAATATTCACAAAACAATTTTATTAACAAATGCTAACAAATACATTTTAGTAATCGGAACATCAGCTCTGCGTTAATTGATCAATAAAACCTGAGAATATTTCACCTATAGCTCGTCCTAATATTACCCGCAGCAACTTCGTCTGATAACTTATTATCGAAAAATGATTACCACAACTATCGTAAAATGCGTCAACGGAAACAATTCTGTTGCCTCCGAGATAAGATATTGTTCGCACATAAATGGAATAGGTGCAGAAAAAAAAGAATGTTTTTTACTTTTTTTCTGCATATAGCATTATATTATTATTTTTATTATTATTATTATTATTATTATATAGTTCCGATATTAGTTAGTATAGAGTAAATATGTGGTTATCGAGTAAATTGATGCAATCATCCGTCAATTAGTAACAATTGTTAGCAACGAGGCGTGCTAAATGTTTACAGATAGTATTAGGTATAAACTATTAATTTGCATTTCATTATTCGAACATTTTATTGCCGTACGCGAATATGTGTACATTTATAGAAATGAAAGGTCATTAACGGTTTAAACGTTGTGCCACTTAAACGTTCGTTGTTTTTCTGAGAAATATTAAGTTTGACTTCACATAAATATTACAGACGCTAAAAAAAACAAACGTTATTTACGACCAAACCACGATCAGCGACGATGCGATAGTTAGGTATTTTCTTATGTATACGTGAAATCGGCTGGAATATTGTTTTTATCAACGAATACAGTAGATACACTATTTAGTATTTCACTAACTCGGAATAGTTATATTTCATAAGCGGAAAAAAATCCATTAGTAAACCATTTGTATTAATGCGTGTGTACCCGCTATGTTCGAAAATATCGATAGATAAAAGCAGATTTAATATCCAGTTATATTTTTATATATCTAAAGATAGTTGTTAAATGTTTCAATATAATATTGATAAAACGTAAATAAAAGTTATAATAAATATTTGAAAATTATAAACTATCATAAAACTAATATCTAGATATTGCCGTGATTATTTAATTCATCAATATATATATATATATATATGCACGATTTCATTTCAAAAGGATTTCTATTCTTTCACTTTACAATAAATATTTGAAGAATGATTTTAATTTATCATAAACGCATAGATTATACTCTATTATACTTGATTATACTTTTAGGTAACAAAATAGCATTAATGAGCTTATCGTATTATTTTTATTTTTTTTTCAATCATAATTTCTACACAAACATACGTGATTAATAATATAAATAAAAATAATTAATATCTATAATAGGTACGTTACAATAGTTTATAATTTTACTATACAAAAATATCACGTTTAATATTATAACTATTATTAACAAATTATATTTTATACAATGTTTTTTTTCATATACATCGTGAACAATTTTAGATAATGCAGAAATAAAATACTATTTGTGTTTATTGTGCAGAATTATCTAAGATGACGATCGAGTGTTAAAATTAATCTTTAAAATGAAAATTTTATTGATTTGAAAAAACCCTAAAAAGTAAAGCAATTATTGACGTTCTGGAGGGGTTCGACATCCGAGATATAGATTTTTAAAATATAAAAAGACTAGTGTAACGTACATAAATTCTTGAAACCGCAGTATGTTACGTTATTCCACAAATTATGACATCACTCACACATTATTTTAATGATACCTTTATTGTGTTTTGTACTATTTAATATAGTTTCAAATTATGTTTAAAATATGAAAATATCGACGAACATCGACAGTACACAGATTTTTTTTTAACTTGATCGATATTGTACGTAAATAATGTGACTATAATTTATACTTTATATAGTATAAATGTAAACAATTTGTATGTAGTTCTTATATCACACCAATTATTTTAGTTTTACCATATGTATATCTAATCTTTCTAACACGAACCTAAGTTAATTAGTTTTTTAAAGATTTAAAAAATAACGATGGCTAGCAATTAAAATGTTGACACATGCGAATTTCTTTTCTATTTTTTTTTTTGATTTTTAGTAGTGCATACTTTTTTAAACGTTCACCAATCAGCGGTTTATAAATTATAATCGGTTTCTAGGTATCGAGAATAAGATTTCAAATTTTTCGATTACTATGTATCTAATTATTCAACCATTGCATACAGGTATCGGTGGGGCGTTTTCTAACTAACAATTCTTAAATCTTAATTTTAATATGAATACATTTATAATTAAAATTAAAATTATCAAATCCAATTTGAATAGGTAAAAATAATTCTGAGTGAAGGTCAATATTATTTATGGTACTAAATGTATCAAGTATAATACTCGTAATAATAAATTATTTTAAATCAATAAATAACATATTCGATATCATACATGTGCGATGAAATTGTTATTTTAATATTTTTCATAAAATAAAATCGTTTTTCACACAAATTTAAATTTACTGACACAATATTTCTCTCGAACCTTGAATTGTTTAAATTTGAGTATACGAGTATTATATACATTAAGGATGAAAATATTTATATAATATTCGTACAAATAAAATGTACCCTAAATTATTATATAATTACCTAATATACAAGTAATATACTATCACTAGTCCAAATAACTATGATATTTTAATATATTTGTTTGATTGTACAGATTGAGCTAGTTTATGTAGCCTTTCATTATTTATTTGTTATACACTGTAATTAATTACACTAATTTTTTTTTAAAACTGTTTGTTGTTCCATTGTCGACTACACAATGAAGCTTGCGGTGCTAATGTAGAGCCTTCGTATAAATTATTTGATATATTATAATGTATTAACAGTGCTATTAGAGTATTAGAGTATTGACAACAATATTGCAAAATAATTTTAGATGTTTTTAATCAGTATACTATAACATTCCACTCGATTTCCGATGGTCGTTTAGCGGTTCCGCAAATCGGTCTGGATGACCCCGATACCGCGTTTATTTAAACCGATTTCATTTCGGATTTTTCGCAGTGAAATCACCGATCAACAATCAACGGAACTGTACACTAATGACATATTTGTTTAGGTTCTTTTTTTAACAGAATAGTATTGTCGAAATGTCATGTATAATAAATTCGTTTGTACTTTCTGTACCTATACATAACAGTTGGGGCTCGAAATTAGAAGTCATAAGCGTGGTATAAGCCCCGCTAGTCTTGATCTCAGAATGATCCCGCATATTATGTACACGAATAATACGAATAAATTACAATGATCAATTATACTTTTTAAAATGCATTTTTACTCGTAACTATATAATTAATATGTACGCTAACATATTAATCGACTGCAACGTTACGAATCGGAAGATATATCGTAAACAGGCGGCACTTTCCGAACGAATCCGTCACGTAATCGGCACAACTATTCTACTCGATATCGGCCATATAGTGTGCCCTAGGTATGCGGACGACTTATACGGAGCTTTTTTATATTTCAAGCGGAAAAACGGACGTAGACTTGAACCCGATGCAACACAAATTATGACAACACATACTAATCTCGTCGGCTGTAGTCTGTCGGTTATTATTTTACATCGTAATACCATTTACTAGGGGTGGTACATTTTTCTAACGCCATACGTGTCAAAAATTACTTGATATTTTTTTCTTCTCCCTGCGCGTTATTGAACTATGAAAAACATGACGTTTGCGTGCATAAAAAAAAATGTATTAACTATTTAAATGGTCTTATCGCGTTTATTTAGTGAATGTAATTTGAGATTTAGTTTCAGAAAATAACATCACACAAGTGTTTTACTACTTAGTTCGAAGTGATTTTCGTTGCTGTACCCACTTAATTTACTTTCGGTTTATGATTTGTAACTTTTAAAAAAGTACACGTGAGACGGCTCTGACGACTCGTTCGTCGGTTTCTCGAATCAGGTTCGATAAGATTCGTTTCCGGAACGTGCACAAGCAGGAGAAACAATCGATAAAACACTATAAACAGTTACGTAGTAGCGGCATTATTATAATTCCTTATCGAACACTAAACGCGATAGAATAAACGTTTTCATTGCTCGCTTGCCGCGGACTTGCCATCCCTGTCGTATACCCAGTGGCGGCACCAGATTATTTTGTCTGGATGGGCCAAGCTAGGGCCACTGATTTAAAGGGAGGGCCAGTGGCATAACAAAATTTGCATAACCTATCAGGTGGTAACAACTTATAATTACAGGTTAATAAAAATAAAGGTCATTATTGAGTGTAATACCAGCCAATTTTTAAAACCTCAATAACCCGCTTCCTCTTTGGTATGTTACTGAGTAGTCATAATATATCCAAAAATTTGCAACACTTCTTGCATAAATAACATTTAATATAAAAAATAAATGAAATAAAAAACATAAATTTCAAACCTTATAAAAAATGTTTTATTTAAAATATTCTGAATATTTTATTTAAATAATATAAAGTTTAATAAAAAAAAAATAAAATAAAATAAAATAAAAAATAATTAACACTGACTTTTCAATAGAAATAATACTTATATTGGAAAGGTTTACGAGTATTTGTAACATGGAATTTCTTGGATATGTCTAAATTCTTTTCATGCAAGAAAATGTTCTTTCACATACTGCGGAAGAAACTGGTACCTATAGTAATTGCAATAGTACAATGCTTATATAATTCAGAAAAAACTAGTTCATATTGCAATAGAAATGCATACAATTGAAAAATATTTATATAGAATTATACTTATTTCCAAAATGTTTTATTGCTTTTTTAATAATTTTTAATACTGAATTTAGTGTTTCAACATCACATACATAAGCTAGTGCAAATGGTTGAATAAGTTCTGCATTCAAAAAATTTATGTTTTTAGAGTCAAGTGCACTGATGCCCAATAAAAAATTTTCATTATTAGAAAATCTTTTTTTGAGTTACACATTTATTTTATCTATAGTAGGCAGATAATAATTAAATTTGAAATCAGTTTCAGAATCTAACACTGTATTACTTTCTAAATTGCCTTCAATTACATATTTATCTAAATGTTTAGGTAATTATTTTGTTCTTTTTTCTTTATTTTTTATAGAAGGATGTTTTATATTTAATCTACTAGCAATTAATTTAGATCCATTGTATAATGTATAAGTAGCTTCCATAGCTTTGCATGCATAGATCTGAGAGGACCATCTAGTTACACACAATCTCTTAAATTCTATAGGTTTAGTTTTAAGAATTTGCTTTTGAAATGCCATACATTTAGAGTGGATTGAAGATCTAGTTAAAAAAGTATATATATCTTGTAACAGGTTAAAAAATTGATCATTTACTTCAACATTTTTTACAACATCCACAAGAACTAAATTAAGTCGGTGATTATTACAATGAATATATAAACTGCCCGAGGAACTTCTTTTTTAATTAAAGCTTGAACACTATTAATTGAACCTCTCATAACATTAGCCCCATCATATGTTTGGGCTACATATTTATGTATATCAATTTTACATTTACTTAAAACAACTTGTATGTAATGAACATACATAGATATCTGAAATAGGATAAATATTTTGAGTTTCTGTATCTACAATTTAAATATATCTTTTAAAATTAATTATATGGCTGTAATTTATTATTTACAATTAATTTTTAATAAAAATTTAAATTATTTAATAATAATGTAAACTTATCATCGAAATCATTATCGCAAGAATAATCTGACGTATCTGCATCTAACAGCAATTTTTTTTTGAGCAGAAAAGAAAGATGTTATTGGTTGAATTTGTTTAGTTTTAATTGTTGTCAGTTTAAATTCTGATTCTTCCATGTTTTTAATTATGTCGAGAAAATATTTAAATAAATAGACAAAGGACAGTAATGTACTACTGTCGATTGACATTAGTCAAATTAAAAAAAAAATTAAACAAATAAACGTTCACTAAATAAACAACGTTAAAGAAGTCGAAGAACGAATAAAACAGATTATAATAGCATAAATTACGAAAACTCATGATAGTGCGCGCTGCCACAACTCAATACTCAACTACTGATAGTATATAATAATGTATTATTTATTTTCGCCAAAAAATCAAGCATTAAGTTGTTGTCCGTATCTCCATGAATAAATATGATTGTATAGGTTGATATTCGAAAAGAAATTTTAAAAATAAAAACATTATACATCAATAGCTGCATATTGATAGCAGTGAAATGTTATCTGTTTCGTAAGTTAACCTAAACACATGTAATTCTAAGCAAAAAAACTTTGGAATCTACAGGGTGGGCTAGAGGGGGGGGGGCGAGAAGATTTTAGGGTGGGCCGCGGTCCACCCTGGCGCCGCCACTGCGTATACCATTAGGCAGTTGTCAATCGGAACGAAATAACAATAATAACAGTAATAATAATAATAATAATAATAATAATAATAGTAATAATAATAACATCGTTTTGATTTCGTGTATTCGCAGGCGGAATATTCGCACGCATCGGCAGAGGGCGCTACGTACCCCGCCACCACCAGCAGCACCGCGAGTGTCGTCGTGTCGCGTCGGAGAAGCGCGCGTTGTCGTTGCTTTCCACTTCCCCACCCCCTGACACGAGTCGCTTGACGGTTCGGATAACCCATCGTAACCGCGTGCGCACACGCGCAGGCACACGCTCTCGCGCACGCGCACCCGCACCGAAACCGGTATGTCAGCTGTGGCGGCGGCGGCGGCGGCGGCCCCGACGGTCGCGGACCAGCCGGACGGATACGACGCGACCGGCAGTCAGGAGGACGACATGGGAGCCGCCGAACGGGATTTGGCCGAGGACGCGCGCTGGAAGCTTATCCAGCAGAACACGTTCACGCGATGGGCCAACGAGCACCTGAAGACGGCGGGCAAGGCCATCGGCAACCTGGAAACGGACCTGGGCGACGGGCTGCGGCTGATCGCGCTCATCGAGGTGCTCAGCGGCAAGCGACTGCCCAAGCACAACAAGCGGCCCACGTTCCGGTCGCAAAAGCTCGAGAACGTGTCCGTGGCGCTCAAGTTCCTCGACGACGAGAACATAAAGCTGGTCAACATCGGTGAGTACCGCGCATACGTCTCAGCCACTCGGCGCCAATGTTCCCTTCCGACAATCCGTCGTCTCGTCCGCTGACCCGACTGCGTTCTAACACTTGCACCGCGCACTGCCCTTTCTCGCGGGAACGGGTCGACGACGATTTTTTCATATAATCACAAATAGCTAAATTATCTTTTTCCACTGAAACGATGTACCTACAGTTTTTGAATTGCTCAGTGTTTTGAAACATTTTTTTTTTCGTTTCCTGAAATCCCGATTTTACACAATTTAGTAAAATATAAAAAATAAATAATCACGAAATTTTCCTACCCTAGACATTTGACGTCAATGACGACTATCCGCCTAAAAGTCGCACTACTGTATGGAGGAAATGATTGTAATTCGCTTGTAATAAAATATTTAGTCCGATTGATCATTATCGCTTGTCCAGAAATATCGATAATTTTTAACACGGTGGTTAAAACAATTGTTTGTTTTTTTCTTTTTCAACATATATTCTGTTTGACCGACCGAACGACAGGTGTTCGTATAAAATTCAAATTGATGTGTACTACGCTACGTGTTTGGCGCCATTCTATACTTTTTTTTACGCTTTCGACTGACTAAATGAGTGAGCAGTTTGTTTATGTTATAGTTGAAAAGCGTTTTGCAGACTGATCAAATATTGTTATTTTTTTTATTAATGACCACTGACTTCGATAGGGCGTAACTTCCTCGAAATGCTTAATAACAATAACAACGTTACACCCAACAATGAACTTAGTAATTCTGTTAAAGGATGTTGTATCCCTTCATATCTTTCAAACAACGAAACACGTCATTTTTGACATCGTATTTTTGACCAATATAATGTAAATAAAATGTACGTAAAATACAAAGTATTTCGGTAGCTAATATATTTGTTCACCTTTATTTTATTTGCTCTAAGAAATGTACAATTGTAATGTTTATATAAGTTCTAAGATTCCACATTGATAATAAAAATAAACAATATTATATATGAGTAAAAACTAGAATTACAATAAATATTATTCCTATTATTTTATTGGAAATATTGACACATCATATTCAGATATACTTAAAAATGTAATTTGTTTGTAATCCTATCGGCTAATCTACTAATACCTACATTTACACTTGGTAAAAAACTATTTCAAAAATCAATTTATATAGTACAACAAGATTAATTCTGATGCCTTTGAAGTTTTAAGCGACAATTCGAATATCAGTCTTCGTGGTATTTTTTTTTTCTGATTAGTTTATTTTATAAATGAATTATTTTTTCGGAAGTCAGTAGACTCATTTTTCCTTTTCAATAATTAAATTAGAACAAATCATCAATGCCTTTGATTTCTAATAATTGTTTTTTTTTTTTATTATTATTTACTACAAAGTAGGATTAGCCGTTACACTTTGTAAAGCAGTGGCTATTTTTTTCTTTTTCAATACTAAATATGCGATACGATGTTGTACATTCTCGTTTAAATTATAATAAAAACAAACAAATCGGTTGAACTTTTATTTATAATATGTGCTTGCACATTATTGTGATACAGTAAAATATTATGATGTGACTTCTACGTTATTATTAACCACCGTTAAGTTATACCAGATGAATATTTGCACCTTTTTCAAATTTAAGTTATTATTATATTATCATCGAATTACAAAGATATGATTCGTTTTCAAAAGATCGATGTATTGAATGTAAAATAAAACGCATTGATTTTCGTGTAATATGTTACATTATCGGAGTTCGATATTATGCTACAGGCATATATGTATAGGTGCGCTCGAAGGTTTTTATTATTACTTTTTTTTTCAACCACTTCTTATAGTCGTGTTAATACACAGGTTGTTTAGGTCGTTTATTACTACACCAAGTGCGTCGCTTTATTCAATTTAACGGTCGGTGAAAAAAAATATAATAATAAGAACAGTTTAAAAAAATCTCACTTTATATATCTACATTGAAATGTAAAAAGATTAAATCATATTATTTGTATAGAACGTTTCGATGTTTGAATTTGAAGTACTATTGTACTGTACCACTGCGATATAACCAATTATTATTATTGTTATTGTTATTATTTTTTTGTTTTTACCATGAAATCAGCACTCTTCTCGGCCATGTCGTGATAAGCGAACACTAATGGGGTGTACATATTATTATAATGTCTGTGTACATGCATACATTATAAAATAAAAAGGTTTATAATAAGGAGGGGGAGAACGCTTTTCATGGTGTTCGGGCAAAGCGATGATACTGTCATAACAATAAGTCTCTTAGTTACGCGGTATGACTCGATATGCGTTTAGAAGAGCACTCTGAGCTAATTTCGAATGCTAATTATAATATAAGACATCTATAACACCGTTACGTATAATACAATTATGCGTATTTGTATGTAATATACATATACATACATATATATATATATATATATATATATATATATATATATATATATATATATATATATATATATACGCGCAGTGATTTGTAAACGGTGTAAGTACATGTAATTGCATGCATGTGAGTGTATCGTCAATGACGTCACACATGACATGGTTTTAGGAGAATTTCTAGAAACTGAATACCCATTTGACTAAATAGGAACCTGTGTTTTGGAAAAAAACGTGTATGCATTGATTTAGAGGTCAGTGTACGCATATGTACACTGTGTGTATATTGTACAGAGTGGAACAATGTCATGCGAATTAGTTTTTCTACAACATAGATTGCCAACTGTATACTATAACATGTATAATAGGTATCTATGAAGTTAGTTATAATTTACGGTAATATCTGGTGGTATAATCGTGAAAAGAAGTATACTTACCGAATGTCAGGTTTTCGAGTGATGAACAGAAGCGTAAGAATTCATTGCATTTATAGCGGCGTAATACAATAAATAATAACTCGATCTTTTTCATTTTTTGTCGTAAAAATTTAAATGTTTATTCGTTGTTGTGCAGTCTTACATTGGACTTGATAATTGTATATCACTGCCTCTGCTGAGTAAAAAGAAAACAAGTAATAATAAATGTTTAGTTGCTGACCTATTTGTATATAAAAATAGAAAATTAAGTGTGTTAAAGTGAACACATTGTTAGAGTTGATTAAATCTTCCCCACTTTGACCATACTGACGATCAACCGGTTTAAAGGTTTCAGTGGCGTGTTGAATTGATCTTTGGTGATGACTAATAATGCATGTAAGGGGACCCTCCCCTTCCACTAGCTTTTTTATGTAAATCAACGAAACATAAAATTTATTATTTACAAAATATACCTATATTTTTACAGATATTTGTAATTCATACATACTTAATTAGTCAGTTAATTACATTCCGATGATGCAGTCTTACAGGTTACAATATTGAATATATAATTATAAAAACTAGTATGGCAGTACCTACCTACCCACTACCAAATTCTAAAAGAGCGGTTGCTCCGAAATAATACTTTCGCCACGCCACTGTTCCGATTTATATTTAATAGGCGGATTGACGCGTGTCGTCCGACTCAGGCAGGTGCACGTACGTATTGATGCGAAACGGGCGATAGCACGAAGTATTTTGTACTTTTTGTTTCACGTAGGTATTCTAATATCGTTGCGAATGACATTACATTTATAGCATCATTGCACTCAAGGGCGGCTTCAGAAGGAGATTAACTAGTCTGAAGAGGCGGCATACATTTCAAATAGGTTGATTAAAATTAAAAAAATCAACTTTTTACACAAAAATTTAACCCATCAAATACATAAATAATTTCATCCACCTTTTTTGTTTTCATAGATACTTATTAACAAATTCATAAAATTTTCTAACATTTTTTTAATATTGAATGGTATAGTTTTTATTTTTTTTAAAAAACTTTAGGTCTGGAGGAATGGGTACATCGGTCTACGCTTTTGTCAAACTATACATTGTTATCTTAACAAAGTTCATAATATTGTACAGCAGTTACGATTATAATATTTTTCATTAATATTTATGTTTTTAGTCTCTTCTATAACCTTTTTGTTTTTAAATACGTGTATCATACGATTACTTGTAATTTTATATTATTTTACGTTATTATTATGTTTAATTAAACTAAATAACAGTATGCGTGAGCAGAGAAGAAATCAAGACCAGTTAAAACATATATTTACTTGCATAACATAGTTAATATTGTAGTTATTTATTTTCCGAACCATATTTTTATGCGACTATTATTTGATCTAATAAAAACTCAACTTTAGAGAAAATAAAATCTTACTGTTCAAATTTTAACACAATTATTATTCTTTATCTTATGTATTATAACAGTTACAAATATTTTGATGTAAGCATAAAATTTTAGTTGACCCAAAGTTAATTTTGTTATAATTTCTTCCCAGGCTCCAGTTATGTACTTCTAAAATCATTGAGTTATTGGATACTCGAGTACGAGTAAACTGTTGATGTAATACCTTTTTTACGCATTTCATAACCATGTAAATTAAATTACAAGTTGAACCTTATAACAATTAATATTATTTTATTTGAGTTTTTTTCCTCGATAACGTAGAATAATATTCAAATTTCCTAGTGCGTTTTTTAAGGGATTTTTAGTGGGAGATAAACATTATTTTCTTAAAATAACCAATGTATAATATGATTGTAATATTTCACGTTCGTTTCTCATTATTTTGCTCAGTCTTTTAGAATACTATAAAATAGACAACAAAATATTTTCACTGGATGACATTCATGTCGCCTGGTAAACTAGTTTAAAAAAATTCCCTGTAATTTTCAGTTCGATACACAACGCATCACAGTTGTCGCACTAGTAATATGCACAACTATGGGTGTACGATTTTTTTCACTTCCATAAAATGTTTAGTATTTGTTTGTACTTTTATTTTCTTAAAATAACACAATGCAATCAAAATTTATATTTAATCACGCAACAGTATATATTCAGTCTGCTGTCGGCGTTCGTTATTGTCGTAATTTTCTTAGATTGAGCCTTAGTGGAATAAAATTTACTGTATAGTATTTAAAAATACCATTTATAGTCATATTGCAAAATATACAATAAAAACAATATTATGTACAGTAACTTTGTTGCATAAATAAATTCCCGAGTAATAAATGTTTTCATCGTCGTGAAAAATGTATGTTGGTATATTTAATATATAATACGCGTACTACTAAGGGCTTCTCTTCAACTCCGTTTTGTATATAATATATTGCGTCTAGAATGAAATTTTATATCATATGTGTATATCTACTGTAAACATTGTGGTAACCCAATGTGGATGTTTCGTGGTTTTATTTTTTTGTTTGACCGCGCTGTCGTCTGCCATAATTCATAATACACACAACACGTCAAAAGCATAAAATAAAGAAATACACTTATGTTATAATATTGCTAGATAACGTAGAGGTGATTATTTGTTTACGAGGCTAAATTTAATAACAAATGTTGGAAACTCCGCGAACGTAACGCAGTTAAATCATCCGTTGACTTTTTTCGTTTTATTTCGTTTTTATGACATTTAAATAACTGCTGTCATGAAGTTGAAAAATTCATCATAGTAACGATTTACACTTCATCGACGGTTCTCTTTTTTACATAAGAAAATTTTAATTTATATAATAATTATTATCCTCGACTTCCGTATACATTATCGCATTGAAACTTATCGATATTATACATTTATTAATTGACGTATCGTCTTGAACAATTTAAAAAAAAAAATTTAAAAAAAAACAACCTATACAATCGCGAAAGCCAATTTAATTGAATTCAATAATCGTCATATAAATATATTATGTCCTATAAATATATTTTTTCTTTTTGGTATTGCAATAGTGTCATACTAGTTTGCATATCATTACCGCATTCACAAAAAAAAAAAGAAAAAAATCAAGTCATTATTCAACACTGATGCTGTTGAAGAGATTTCACAAAATTGAACTTCTTAAATATAACTGCACTACATCTGACTTTGATTTTTAATGAAACCTAGTAACCGGCATCATTTGGTGTTATAAGATAAATTCATAGTACAGTGGATTCCGCTTAATGTGAACGCATTGGGACTCTGGAGGAAGAGATTTCACTTTGTCCAAAGAATAGTCGAATTTTCACGATCATGTTGAAATTCACAATAAAACTGAAATGATTAGGGAATTCGAGTTAGGGGAAAAAAGCTACAAGTTTATTCCTTTATTTATTTTTGTATTGCTTTTGAGAACATTCCTAATATACATTCAATTAAACTCACAACAAAATCCTATTAAAATTTAAAAGTTAAAGATTTTTATTACATTTAATAAATACAATGTCATCGATACGATGAAACACATTTATATTAGTTATTGTATTTATTGTAAATATTTTAACGCTACAATAAAATAAATATATCACATTAATCGAACCGTGTACTCTTACGCGGTTTTTTCAATCTTGTTAGTATACATTTGATTTGGGATCAGAAATTTGAATCAAACATTCAATTAGTGCGTTGATGAATATTATTTTTCAAATATATATGATACATAATAAAGTTTATAGTACGCACTTATAAGTCCATGTATTACTTCCAAGTAGACGTTCGTGTTCAGTCAAGTTTCGAAATGGTTGTACGACTTTTGTTACATAAAATGTCAACATAAAATGCACGGTTCATACAAGGTGCATGCAGTTTTCGCAGAATATATTTTCGAAAATAATAATATATCGAGTTGCTTTGCGTCATATGTATGTATAAAATATAATTATAAAATAGTAGGTATGACTAAGAGACAAATATTTTGGAACGCGATCAAAATATACAAACGATGTAATTGTAAACGAAACGCGAATATAGGGTATTTTTGCGTGCCACCGTAAGTCTTATTAGTTAAATTTAAACGGATCGACTAAATTTAGTACATTTTGCATGACTTAGTGCAGTATACGAGAAGACTTTCGAATTCTGTTGATCGTGAGGTGGTCCTCGTATGAATATATAATAAATCCGTATAAATATCCGTAATAAATCCGTTATAAAATCGTACGGTTTTACTCACTGTTGGATTGAACGAAATATTTCCAATCGACATCTGAAATATTCGGAGCCGTTTTAAAGATTTTACGCTCTCTTTCTATACCAAATAAAGAATAAAAAAACTTTTTCTGACATCACGAATCGTTAAAAAAAATGTATTCTCGACTTTTAAGGTTGCTATACGATATATTTTGTACTTGATACAAGTTTAAATAAGATATATACTTGCATCGTTTTTTATGTACAAAAACAAATAAACTAGTCATATATTTCTTACGATCCATATTTTACTATCTATATTTTATATTAAATTCTTGCAGCTAACCAATTAAATTAAAAATGTATTAATCAACATAACACTGCGATTACGAATATTTTACGTTTGGAACTGTACAAAATATTTTCAAACCAGAATTAAATAATACGCGTATTTAACACAAAACTAGATTCCTATAATGATGCAAAAATCTATTCATCAATTTATAGCATATAACTGAAATATTATTATGTATTCGTTTCGTAAATATTGGTCGTTGCACCTCAGGCGCTTGTGCACAATGTTTGTTGGCGGCGGCGGTGCTTCCTTTTTTTTCGGTCCTCATTAAATTCGTTCGGAAAATCGTCGTCGAACACTGATCGCAGTAAATAATCGTAAACCGTGCCGGTGTCTCATTGTCTGCGCGAGAATAAAAAAATCTACCAACAAAACGCTACGGCATGCTGGAGATAATGTCGCAAAATTCGTATAATAAACGTTGCGGGTACCAGTTACATATACATAATATTATACTTATACATTTGCATTGTACGTACACCAAATATACTTTAAGATTATTAACCCGTGACCGCCGCCGCCGACCATCACGCGTACACGTATCGGTTAGTGCATTTATTGCAGCGTTCAGCTGTTTAATGTTGTGCATTATATCAGAAACACGAAACGAAATTTTGCATGCTTCGCAGAGTTCGTAGCAACAGGTAGACGATTGCAGGCGTGAAGAATACCGGTCGATCACGTCTCGCAGATCCCGCGGCCGATGCAACGTCCCATTAAAAATACAGGGAAAAAAAGTGAAAAAATAATCTCCTCGTGTTCATTCTCGGTCGCATGACCGCTATATCGTGTTGGTCTGAGTGTAATAATAATAATTTGTTTAGTATTATGTTTTTCGAACGATCAAAAAACGTTATAAAATAATTAAGTACTTGTTTTATTAAAAAAATAAATAAATAAATCACCGAAAACTTAGAAATAAAAATAAAATGTTAGCGAAAAAAAAAAATTAAAAAAATATATATATTTCAGTAATGTCTTGATTTTTTAAAAAAAAAGTGTAATCTCGACATCTTATGATTTTTACAATTGAACAACCAAAACTGTTTACAAAGTTAATGTTGCATTACATTTTCAAACTATGTGAAAAATAATTGTCTAATATCACCAAAAGAAAGATAAATGATTTCTGAATATTATTTTCAAGTATTTCATCAGTTTTTCATTGCAAATGAAAAAAAGAAATGATTGATAATTTGAAAAATACCCGTCCATCCGGTTCCAATTTTTGATCTAACAATGAATCGTATACATCAATAAAATTATTTCTAATCTCATAAATCACGGTTCTACACGTTTTTCTATTAATTTTTGACAGTTTTCTTAAATCGTCATAAACAATAGTAATAACATAATCAATCTAGATTATGTTACTCCACAAAATGTCAATAACTATAATTTTTCGCCATAACGCTTCTTCAATGATCATGATCATCACTATTTAATGTAAACATATTACATATGGGATTTTCTTAATATTTTATAGCAGATATTTTTTCTGAACATTTCTATGCGTAAAAATCGAATTTCAAACCAGCACTCAATACCGTATAATAATATTATTTATGAGTATCATGAAGTGTTTTAAGTTTAGGTATATAACTCTCAATTTAAAAGGTATCGAAAAAATCTGGCCTCGAGTGTTATTTTATAAGTACCATTTTTCATAAAGACATGCAACGATTAATGAAGAAGATGAGATGAGCTTGTAACGGTGTAAAAAATCATTAAATAATTAATATGATGTACAAATTATTGTGTGCGTGGTGATTATTATCGAAATTGCAGCACCGCAGTATATTTATTTATACTATATACGTATTATACGACGAGGCTAAATTATATATTTGGTTCATTTATTTTCCGCGATCGATTTTTTTATTTTTATTTTTTTTACTGCATAACAGTCGACGAAATATCATAAACCTGTGCAATCACCATCGTCGACGGTTTTAAATTGTCCGTAACGAATGATATGTTTTTAATGGTTATTTTGTTTTTTGTTTTTATGTTCTTCTCGTAACTGAATGCATTACACTTAACGGGCTTTTAATACATTATTAAAATCGTCCGAATACCACAGCGTCGCACTGTTATAAGTGTGTAATATACCGACGTCTAGACAATATACATTTTATCAATAATGTATTACGTATACATGATGCCGTCGTCGTCTTCTGGTCGAATTCTTTATTCCACATAAACGGTTAATTCTAGTATGGATGTGAATATGCCACGATATTATTAATTTTGTGCAATATGATGGTAATGGGCATATTGTTCGAACAACCAAGTGTACCGTAGCAGTTTGCGGAGTATTCAAATAGCAAAACTAATATTGGTTTTAGTGTTTACAGTAATCAATACTTTTGTTTTTTAAATGTCCTAAAACTACATTGAAATATATAATTACAAGTGGACGGAAATTCCCTGAACAGAGAATGTTTCAATAGAAACGAAGTTTTCAGTAAATATCAACTCATTTTATTCGGTTAGTGGAAAAATATTTGATTGATAATATACTCCAAATAAATATATATATTAAAATATACATATGTAAATTATTTAATTTAACATAATATTTATAAAAATAATCTCTTTATCGTTATATTAGGATATCACTTTTAAGAAAACACAAACCTAACTTAATAATATCAATGTTATATTTAAATTTTAACTCTTTTTTTTTTTTTTTTTTATTTTCTTTCTTGCGAACAGTTATTTAGTTTACTTGTCAATATACTAGATCACTTTGTGTAATGGTGTTGATGGTGTAAATGTTTTATTGTTCGAATAAAATAGTCATACGTCGTTATAGTATATTTTAATAAATCAGAAGCAATCATGAGTGCTACAACGTTAACACTATAAGTATAATACTATGTTATGTATGGGTACAATTTTCGATTTTAATACAAAATATTTGTTCAAACAATAAAAGTAATAATAATTTTTTTCATTTGAAATTTGAGGCCAACTGTTATAATATACACATAAATTAATGGTGTATATTTTTAGAAGTAATATAAAAGGAACATTTCTTGCCGTGTGGTAGTTTAGAACGTTTAGTTGTTTAGTTTGAATGTTAGTTTGTTTTTTCTGTTCACATCATGTATTTATAGAAAGTGTTTACAAATTTAAATATGTCTTTGCTTGGAATTGCGTTTTAATAAATCGCTTGTGAAATAACTCGGGTCCATTTTTCGTCTGCGTATCATCAGTATTTCCTTCCCAATGACATGTTAAAAATCCATAGCACACATATCATACCTAGAACTGTTCACAATTTGTAATCCGAATACTACTCGTACGTGACATTTTCATTAACACTCAAACGGTATTAGTTCTTCAAAACTCATCGAGTTTCACCGTCGAGAGATAATAAATATACAAACTTCATAAAAAAAAAAAACATATTCGATTATTACAATATGTTATCTAGTATAAAAATATGTGTTATTATTCATTTTTCAAAAGACTATTTATTCAAAGCCTTACACTAATGAGTTAATACATTTAATAATATCAATTTCAAAGTGTATTTGGTTATGCACTATACAAATTTCAACTTTTATACGAATTTATGCTACTCTATATTATCTTACAAATATAATATTTATTCGATTATCCATTATATATTCATTTTTAATTTCTGTTTCAATTGAAGTATAGTTTTGTGAACTTATGGTAATACTCATTCTTAAAAATTTATTTTTATGATAGAATAAAATTGATAGTTTTGTTTTTTTAATATAGAAAAAAAATTAAATGACTTAATCAGAATATTTGTAAATTTAATTAATTGAAATCGAGTATACGTTTAATGATTAATTTAATTTTAAACTTCATCGATGTTTGGAAAATATCCATTAACTTGAAATATTGACTTCATTGGAAAAAAAAAATTATATAAAATCCACTGTCTTCGAAAATATTGTCGATTTTCATTGATGTCTTCATATCAATCGAATTTTTTATACGATGCACGATAATTATAGAATAGTAGTGCAATTTTAAATAATATCAATCAAGCACAGAGCTTCAGATAATTCTGTCTTTATAAAGATAAATAATAGATGTTTTTTAATTTTTTATATATTTTAAATTGTTCTTCTAATTTGATTCAATTACTGATTAATTTAGGAATTGTCATAAAACCAATTATTGTTTTCGCATTTACAGTCTAAGTTAGGATCACCGAAAATAAATGCAATATAACATACGTTTTCGTCATGTGTATTGTATACGCAGTCATATTGTCCACATGTGAATGAACAACAGTGAAATGTGTATTTGTCGATAGACGATCATATTGATTTATTTTTTTTTTTTTTTATAAAATTTGCTTTAGTAGTCAGTTAGGCAAAAACTAGTTTTCGTTTTTTTTTTATTTCTAAAGCGGTCGGCGACTACAATGTTCTGTTATAATACATGTTATTTACGTTTGGTACGATTGAGCCGGAATACTTTTTTTTCTTGTGTCTCTAACAAAACCACTAATCGTTCCCATTGTTCTCGCGGGAGGCTGTTTACGCGGGAAAAATCGAGTGAAAAAAATGTATCCAACATAAATTTCTACACGCAGCCACTGAAT
>JASXSY010001917.1:0-51323 GCA_034509805.1 Sipha maydis | reverse complement strand
CAAAAAATGACATATCATTTTCGCCAAATTTGTATAACATAAGCGCCAATCTAATATTACGAGTATATACCTGTTTACCCAATATATGACATTAACGTCAAAGGTGCAAAAATGACATATCATTTGCGCCAAAATTAAAATATGCATACAAATAAATATAAATATAATAAATCGGTCAATTGCATTTTTTTTAAAAAATATCAATAATAAATTAAAATAACCGAAATATGCAAAAAAAAAAATTTATTTTATTTGATTTATTAAATTTTAATTTAATAAATTTAATTTAGACAATTTTTTTTTACTTGGTACATTTTTTGACAACAATAACTAATAAGTTCAAAATCATAATATTACTCTGTATGATTGATTTAATTTTCTTAGTTTTTTTTCTATAATGAAAAAAACCTTTAATATTATAATAAATTTAAAAATAATATGTTTACTTGCAAAGTTGGACTGTACAATTAGACATTTTCTGATATGATCAAATTTAAAAGCACGATAATTGTCTGTCAGCACATTTTTATAAATTGAAAACGAACTTTCCACATCTACTGACGTTTTCGGCACATATTTATAATATAATAAGTAATTTAATTTAAGATCTTTAGGTAGCGTTCGAGACTTACTTGATGTTCAGTTAAAATTTTGGATATTTTAACCTTTGTTTTTCTTCAATTGTTTCAATTTTTTTTTTACCGTTTTTCTCTGCACAGCAATACTTTCCTCATCAGTAGTATATTGCCGTGACCATTTCATACTTAATATTTTTCTATATATAGTATTAATTGACAAATAAATAGATATATACAGAAACAATAGTTATTTCCTTGGTTCCCATTCCCCATGACGTGATGACCCATTCTATTATTCGGTATATTGAGTATTAAGTATTAATCGACGTATGACAGTGAAAAAAAAGGGTTGTTAACTTTTAGAATACATTTTTTCACATAAAACTTAAAAATGAATAAATATACTCTAAATTATAATTAAGTTGCAACAATTTGTCTATTATCCATTTTTCCTAAAAAAAAAAAAAAAAACTATAAAATATACAAATGTATGCAATTAAAATGTTTGTATTTCAGTCCGTCATATAACGATTGATGACCTGTAAATTCGCATATATAATGTCTTTTTTTTTAAATAATTCGGATATCTAAACTATTTTCGATTGTCTTAATTGCTTTTGTTGAGTATTTTTAAATCACGTTAATAAGTATAATATGCAACATTTTTGTGACGTATAGCTAATAGTATTACTTTGCTCGAAACAATTTGTTGTAATTAATCGTTTTATACACATTTATAATACAAACACATTATAATAACATTTACAAATAAATTAAAAATATACAAAAACAAGTAAAATAAAATGTTGTATTTGAATTCACTTTGTTGCATTTTGCTACATGTCATGGATATATAAAAATGTTTTTTACTTTGTCGCCCACATGTTTAATTCAGTTTTTAGATATATACTACTTTATATTTATTTTAGTGAATTAGACACTCCATAAGTTGTTTGAAAACATCTACCGTCTAAGTACGTTTTAGCATTATGTATGTATTCTAACACATCCACAAAAATATGAATTACTTATGCAGTGTTGCAGTGTATACGCTAAACATTGAGCAGTCTCGGGGAAAAAATACGTATTCGAATACGCAGTGTCCTGCGTGAGTGATTTCAATGCGAACGCGGTGCGGCGCGACGCGACGCGAAATTCGAGCGATCCAACGCGGTGCGACGCGACGCGGCTTCACTGTCCTACGTGCACGCGATATTCGCGCTATTTCAGATTATCAATTATCAAATTTCCATTATCAGATTTTATCATTTTATAAACAGCACGCATCACGATTTAAGATTACGTCTTAATTCGTGGCAGGTACGCATTGATCATGGATGGACGAAAGATGTTCTTAGTAAAAAACTCGTACCTTAAGTACCGACTTATTAAAAAACACCATTTACGACAAAGAAAACAAACAAACATTATTAAATATCCTCCCATTCACGGTATGATATTAATCGATTGTGATAATTTTTGCATCTCTTGTCCCACAATGCAGGACGTTTTTGGACAGCACTAATTAAAATTTCCGGCATCTTTCATTACAATGTTTTGACAACAAAAAAATACAACAAAGTGATGGTCGATAAATAAATCAAGTCGCGTTCAGATCGCGTGAAAATATTAAACCGTTTGATCGCGTTCGCTTCGTGCAGCAACGTGCCGCGCTATGCGCCAATGATTTCCGTCACGTAGGACACTTCCATGGGAATACCCGTATTTGATATTTTCGCGTCGCGTCGCGTCGCACCGCGTTCGCATTGAAATCGCTCACGTAGGACGCCGCGTTAGCGTTAGCTCGATTGGCATTCTTTTAAAATAGGTGTTAATTTTACAGTTACCGTACAAACTTTGTTTATCGGTAGGGTGCTAAGAAAAAAAAAAAAAATCCCCATTCGCTTGTCGACACATTTCAAACCTACCGGTCATCGTTGGGCATGCGTATTATCACCGCGTGTCCGAAAACCGTGTAATCGATATTGCGTCGACCGCGGTTCTCGCACACCCGGTGGATGATTATTCGTACCTGTAATGTTCGGGGTGTGTAACGTCGTGTACGCGTGTACGTGTTTAGATGAGCTTGTACCGGGAGGCCGAACGTCAACGGAAGAGACGCCGGCAACGGGAACGCGGCGGCGGCAAGAAGTCGTCGCTGGGCGCTGCCCTGTCCGCTTCGCTGACGGCTCTGTTTACCGGCGGCAAAGACTTGGCGGCTGCCCACGGCGATTGCGATTATTATTACGGGGCGGTCAACGCTGCCGATCGAGTCGAATACGTGACGGTACGGGGTTGTCGCCCGGAACGTGACGGCGACGACGATAGTAGCGGCGGTGAACTTTCTTCGGGCGACGAAAACCACGGATACATCGACGCGGACGACATCAGCACCAACGGCAATGCTTACGACCGCACAAAAGGTCTGGCTCAGATGGCTGTCGCGCTCGGTAAGTCCAAAATTCTTTTTCCATACGTTTCCCACACCGTACGCATTGTTGTTGTCAAATGTAGAAGCAATTTTAAAAAAAAACTCTTACAAACAGAACCTTAGTAGCGTTCAAAAACCCGAAACAGCACACACGAGCGCCCGTTTTTATGATATACGACTTAACGCGGTGGACAGGGATGATTAATAATGGTGGTTAGATGTGACATAATTGTATTGCGCTCGTTTGTTAAAAAATGCTTTTAACGGAAAAAATAACATTTTTTTTTTTACCGGGCTATTTATCGATTCGTTCGTCGACCACCAGTTGATCATCCCTGCTATTAGCATTACGTTAGCACGTTAAATACATATGAATTTTGTTTCCCTAAATTGTTTCCAATTCTGTAGTAAGTCGAACGTTTTGAACTGTCACGTATTAAAACTTAAAAAGTCCAAAATCATTAAATCCGTATAGTAAATATCGCGAGTGAGCGATAGAGAATGGTTTGCATCAACTGTTTAGGATATTATTTAGCATGCGATATTAGCCTAGGTAAAATTGTATTAATTAATTTCGCATGAAATCCACTTTTATTATACGATTTTCTTTAGTATTTTTGCATGCTATTCTTCAGATTAGTCTGAAAAAGGTTCTTCTACCGTAAGTACTTCTATCAAAATACCCAACACCTTCCATGTATGTGTTTGAATATATTGTACATGTATACTATATATGTTTATTATTGTATTTCGGATTATACAATGTATATAACTATATTTATGGACTGTTCAAAAATATTATTTCGTGCACATTGCTCATACATATTATATAAATGTTTTAAGACATTTGGAAGGCATTTCGCTTGTACCAATATTATAATATGACGTACTTCACATACCAAGATAATACATAATGTACAACGTACAGATATTGATACAAGCGATTTGAATTAATATGTTTATCATTTATTATAATATAATTTAGATATATTATTAGTATTATATACATTATCTAAGTTGTTCATAATATTTATTGCTGAATATTTTCTAATCATTTTTTTTCCTTTTTTTTCTGAATCAATAATTTCACAATAGTTTTCTACTTTCATCTGAATTATGTACAGTGTATTCTTCATTATCCGCAAAATAAGGTAACATATAGGGATAAGCGAATTATGTTAAATTCAAATTGAAACGTAAATTAAATAATTATGTTATTAAAAAAAATATTTATTGCAATATTAAATATGTTAAATTATTATTTATAAATAATAAATATATTTTTTTAAAAAATTCGTATCATATAATAATATTATACATATATTAGGGTGGTTCTTACTACATAGGAGAAGAAATTTTTTTTTAAGTTTTTTGAAGCTGGACGTTTTATTTGATACTATATAAAAGTAATTAAGATAAAATTTGAAAATGATGACTTATCCCATTACTGAAGAGGGTGCATTTCTGGATTTTTTAAATTTTATTATAAAAATATATGAGGTACGTAGGATGAAAATGTACATAAACTTTATTAAAGAACAATATTACCTATAACTTTTAATCTTACAACATTTCTTCTATTTTTCTTTGAAAAACACAAAAATTATTTTTTTTATTTATTTACCGAACATTTTGGTTTAATGTTTTTTTTTCTTATACTTTTTTGACAAGCGGTTGAAGATAAAATAAAGTGTTGTAAATATAAATTATTTCAAATTAAATATTCTATAGATAAGGTCATTAGTAGAAGTATCATTAGTTTTATTGTAATAATCGACTTTATATAATATTTAGCATATATTTCTTCAAAAGTTGTTAATAGGAATAAAACGTTGTTAATTTTATTATCTTTATTATCTTTAACCAAGTTACAATATAACCAAATTGATTTTTTTTCTTCATTTGTATGATTTGAACTTAATATTATACATATGTATAATTATATAAAATGAATTTAAAAAAAAAATGTATATACTATTTCAAATTTTCTAAAAAAAAAAGCTTTTCTTATTACATATCTCTTAAATATTATCTAAGATTTAATTTTTTTTTATCCCATCATTATTTAAATTACGTTTCAATTTGAATTTAAAAAAATTCGCTTATCCCTAGATGCCACCATATTCCGCGGATAATGAAGAGTGCACTATAAAAAATTAAGATGAAAGTAGAAAAATGTCGTGAAATAATTGATTCAGAATAAAGGGGAATAAATACATTATTTAAAAATATTTAGCAATAAATATTGTAATCAACTCAACTCAGATAATATCTATAATCCTAATTATATATCTAAATTATTATAATAAATGATTAACAAATTAATTAAACTTATTTGTATCAATATCTAATATATCTATTATTATCTGTACATTGCATACCTATTATATATTATGTAGGTATGTAAAGTGCTTCATTTTATACGAGAAGGGGTGAGTCATCATCAAATTCTATCTAAATTATTTTTATGTATAATAGGGGTTCTAGTATAATATTTTTAAAGTTAAAAATTAAGCACATATATTTATTACGGCATATATATATTAATATTATTTATTGATAAAAAAAATCAGTAACAAGATGTTTTTTTGCTTGAAAAAACTTTTTTTTTTACTTGCAATTGAAATAATTTCAGCAAATTACCTAAATGTTAAGATATATATAAATGTATTTTGTAATTTTTTTTTTTGTGTACATATTTGCATGGTTCGTGTAGAACGTTCAGTGCGAAGAACGCGTAAAAACGAAAGTACACTGTAATACGTATATTGCTTAATATACATGTATTTTTAATACAATTCAACTTCTTTATGTAACACATAAATTATAAGAACTATGTTATTATATTTCATTATATTATTATAATTAAGTTCTCTAAGTTCTTAGATCAACGAAACTCAAAATTCTCAACAACTCGAATAAAGCATATAATGTATTATAATGCATTACTATGAGTATTAATTATTTTAATAAATCTCGATAGTATGTATTTACCATATCAAAACGAATAATCATATAATTAACTAAATATTTTTAACTTTCGTATTTCTGTGGAGACGAAATTTAAAATATATTCAAAGAGCTTATATTAATTTTTTGGTTGAAATAATAAATTAATGATGTACGAACAATATTTTTAGTTAATGAAATTGAATACAATTACTAGAAATAATAGGGTATAATTTAAACGATAGCGCAGTAAGTTACATGGAAATATCGACTAATTTTTGTTGATTGTCATCAATAAGATCCAGATTATTTTGCAAATGTATAGACTTTTACAATTCACCTAGAATATATTTAGTAACAAAAGAAAACGTTTCACAAAGTGTCTATTCGTTTGGTTCATTCTGTTTTGCATAGTTTTTCATATTTTAGTAAAAATTACTATAAATTGCATATTAATATAATCGCATAAATTTATATTTTTTTTTGGATTATGTTTGATTTTTGAGCTCAAAATAAATATTTAATTTTTATTTTTAATATTTTTTATTTTGAGTACATAAACCATACATATGGGCAAGCTCAACAATATTTTTTGTATCAAAATCCGGGCCTTAGTTATCGTCATCAGTCTATCAGTGCTAACATTATGACCATAGTCACCGCCACCGTCGTCGTCTCTATTGCCACTTCTGGCAAGTGGGTAACCCGGGTTCGATTCCCGGCCCGGTGATTCATTCATTTCTTCCGTTTGTGTGATATTTTTCCGTTCAATTCATCGCATTTTGGTTTCAATTGTAAAATTTAATTTATAAACATTAAAAAAAAGTAATAAAAAAAACCTATAGTTAGGAAAATGCGTTGTTTTGAATACATCGTTACAAAAAAAAAAAAGTAAAGAATACATACCGAATACCTTAAAAATTGGTTATCTGTATAAATAAGCTCTTGCAGACGTATATCAGTTGGACACTATCAGGTTCAAGACCATAGCAGTGTTGACAACGTAGTTCTGCTCCAATAAAATGTATAAATTCACCCAAAATGATCTTCTATAAAAAGAAAAAGTAAAATATATCATAGGGGACTTCTCACTATATGGACAAGTTACGAAGCTATGATTTATATGTAATCGACGATCGGCAGCCGGATGTAAGTCTACGAGACCACTCCGATCTGTTTATGTCTTTAATTAGATTTTCAACATGCTGTTGCGATTTAGCATGAAAAAATTCAACCGTTCTAAAGAAAAACAAGTCATCATTATTCAAATATTATGAAATAACCGCAACTGCATCAATATTATCAATTACCATCAATCGATTGTATCTATCGGTGACTGTTAACACCACCTGGATACTGGTCCACATACGATGTCGGAGGAGGATACCCGACAAATGAGATCAAATCTAGAGATACTGACTTTTAAGACTATAACGTCAACAAAGTTTTCAGCAAAAAATACGATCGATGATGTTCCTATCTAAACGGAGGAGCTGACAGTACTACAGGTGGCGAAAATCCTACTTTACGATGCATTATATATTATGCGACTGTTCGAAGTACTCGCTGAGAAGCTGGCAGTACTAAAGGTGGCGAAAGCTTTATTTGAAGATACATTATATATTATGCGGCTGTTCAAGTACTCGCTGAGGAGTTAAGACTCATGGGTACCTGTTACCGGAACAATTTTTATAATGAATCGACAAATGCTCGTCTAGGCAAAAGTCCTTGATGACGAATGTTTGTCAATGTGGCGCGAAATTGTATGGGATCGACAGTCCTCGTGAACCGTTTGTCACATCGTCTTATGTTTTGAGTAAATGGCAATTTATCTTGTCCCAAAAATTACAACTCACTAAAGACAATTAACTATCATTAGCGAACGACTACAATGATTGCTACCACCACCTGGATACTGGTCCCAATACGCTGTCGGAGAAGGATACCCGACACCTGAGATCAAATCTAGGGATACTGACTTTCAAGACTATAACGTCAACGAAGTTTTCAGTTAATAGTCCGATCAATGATGTTCTTATCTAAACGGAGAATTTGACAGTACTACAGGTGGCAAAAGCCCTACTTGACGATGCATTTTATATTATGCGTCTGTTCGAGTACTCGCTGAGAAGCTGGCAGTACTAAATGTGGCGAATGCCCTATTTGACGATGCATTTTATATGATGCGTCTGTTCGAGTACTCGCTGAGAAGCTGGCAGTACTAAATGTGGCGAAAGCCCTATTTGACGATTCATTATATATTATGCGTCTGTTCGAGTACTCGCTGAGAAGCTGATAGTACTACAGTAGGTGAAAGGCCTAATTGACGATGCATTATGTATTAAGCGTCTGTTTGAGTACTCGCTGAGAAGCTGGCAGTACTAAAGGTGGCGAAAGCTTTATTTGACGATACATTATATATTATGCGGCTGTTCAAGTACTCGATGAGAAGCTGATTCTACTACAGAAGGCGAAAGCCCTACTTGACGATTCTTTATATATTATGCGTCTGTTCGAGTACTCGCTGAGAAGCTGGCAGTACTAAATGTGGCGAAAGCCCTATTTGACGATGCATTATATATTATGCGGCTGTTGGAGTACTCGCTGAGAGGCTGATATTACTACAGAAGGCGAAAGGCCTAATTGACGATGCATTATGTATTAAGCGTCTGTTCGTGTACTCGCTGAGAAGCTGGCAGTACTAAAGGTGGCGAAAGCCCTATTTGACGATGCATTATATATTATGCGGCTGTTGGAGTACTCGCTGAGAGGCTGATATTACTACAGAAGGCGAAAGGCCTAATTGACGATGCATTATGTATTAAGCGTCTGTTCGTGTACTCGCTGAGAAGCTGGCAGTACTAAAGGTGGCGAAAGCCCTATTTGACGATTCATTATATATTATGCGTCTGTTCGAGTACTCGCTGAGAAGCTGATAGTAATACAGTAGGTGAAAGCCCTACTTGACGATGCATTTTATATTATGCGTCTGTTCGAGTACTCGCTGAGAAGCTGGCAGTACTAAAGGTGGCGAAAGCCCTATTTGACGATTCATTATATATTATGCGTCTGTCCGAGTACTCGCTGAAAAGCTGGCAGTACTTAAGGTGGCGAAAGCCCTATTTGACGAAGCATTATATATTATGCGTCTGTTCGAGTACTCGCCGAGAAGCTGACAGTACTAAAGGTGGCGAAAGCCCTATTTGACGATTCATTATATATTATGCGTCTGTTCGAGTACTCGCTGAGAAGCTGGCAGTACTAAAGGTGTCGAAAGCCCTATTTGACGATTCATTATATATTATGCGTCTGTTCGAGTACTCGCCGAGAAGCTGGCAGTACTAAAGGTGGCGAAAGCCCTATTTGACGATTCATTATATATTATGCGGCTGTTTGAGTACTCGCTGAGAAGCTAATAGTACTACAGAAGGCGAAAGCCCTATTTGACGAAGCATTATATATTATGCGTCTGTTCGAGTACTCGCCGAGAAGCTGACAGTACTAAAGGTGGCGAAAGCCCTATTTGACGATTCATTATATATTATGCGTCTGTTCGAGTACTCGCTGAGAAGCTGGCAGTACTAAAGGTGTCGAAAGCCCTATTTGACGATTCATTATATATTATGCGTCTGTTCGAGTACTCGCCGAGAAGCTGGCAGTACTAAAGGTGGCGAAAGCCCTATTTGACGATTCATTATATATTATGCGTCTGTTCGAGTACTCGCTGAGAAGCTGATAGTACTACAGAAGGCGAAAGCCCTACTTGACGATTCATTATATATTATGCGTCTGTTCGAGTACTCGCTGAGAAGCTGATAGTACTACAGTAGGTGAAAGGCCTAATTGACGATGCATTATGTATTAAGCGTCTGTTCGAGTACTCGCTGAGAAGCTGGCAGTACTAAAGGTGGCGAAAGCCCTATTTGACGATTCATTATATATTATGCGTCTGTTGGAGTACTCGCCGAGAAGCTGGCAGTACTAAAGGTGGCGAAAGCCCTATTTGACGATTCATTATATATTATGCGTCTGTTCGAGTACTCGCTGAGAAGCTGATGGTACTACAGTAGGTGAAAGGCCTAATTGACGATGCATTATGTATTAAGCGTCTGTTCGAGTACTCTCTGAGAAGCTGATAGTACTACAGAAGGCGAAAGCCCTACATGACGATGCATTATATATTATGCGGCTGTTTGAATACTCGCTGAGAAGCTGATAGTACTACAGAAGGCGAAAGCCCTACATGACGATGCATTATATATTATGCGGCTGTTTGAATACTCGCTGAGAAGCTGATAGTACTACAGAAGGCGAAAGCCCTACTTGACGATTCATTATATATTATGCGTCTGTTCGAGTACTCGCTGAGAAGCTGATAGTACTACAGTAGGTGAAAGGCCTAATTGACGATGCATTATGTATTAAGCGTCTGTTCGAGTACTCGCTGAGAAGCTGGCAGTACTAAAGGTGGCGAAAGCCCTATTTGACGATTCATTATATATTATGCGTCTGTCCGATCACTCGCTGAAAAGCTGGCAGTACTAAAGGTGGCGAAAGCCCTATTTGACGAAGCATTATATATTATGCGGCTGTTTGAGTACTCGCTGAGAAGCTAATAGTACTACAGAAGGCGAAAGCCCTATTTGACGAAGCATTATATATTATGCGTCTGTTCGAGTACTCGCCGAGAAGCTGACAGTACTAAAGGTGGCAAAAGCCCTATTTGACGATGCGTTATATATTATGCGGCTGTTTGAATACTCGCTGAGAATCTGATAGTACTACAGTAGGTGAAAGGCCTATTTGACGATGCATTATGTATTAAGCGTCTGTTCGAGTACTCGCTGAGAAGCTGGCAGTACTAAAGGTGTCGAAAGCCCTATTTGACGATTCATTATATATTATGCGTCTGTTCGAGTACTCGCTGAGGAGTTTATACTCTTTGGTACCTGTTACCGAAACAATTTTTTTAATAAATCGACAAATGCTCGTCTAGGCAAAAGTCCTTGATGACGAATGTTTGTCGATGTGGCGCGAAATTGTATGGGATCGACAGTCCTCGTAAACCGTTTGTCACATCGTCTTATGTTTTGAGTACATGACAATTTATCTTGTCCCAAAAATTATAACTCACTAAAGACAATTAACTATCATTAGCGAACAACTACAATGATCGCTACCACCACCTGGATACTGGTCCCAATACGCTGTCGGAGAAGGATACCCGATCTAGGGATACTGACATTCAAGACTATAACGTCAACGAAGTTTTCAGTTAAAAGTCTGATCAATGATGTTCTTATCTAAACGGAGGATTTGACAGTACTACAGGTGGCGAAAGCCCTACTTGACGATGCATTTTATATTATGCGGCTGTTCGAGTACTCGCTGAGAAGGTTATAGTCTGTAGTAGCTGTTACGGGAACAACTGATATGATTAACTGACGAATGTACGTCTAGGAAAAAGTCCCTGGGGACGACTGCTTGTCGATGCGGCTCTCAGTTGCGGGAGTCGAATGCCCGCGTGCGCGAGGAGTGGCAACACTACCCGGGGACCTAGCTGTCTTACCGGTTGAAGTTAAAACACCGGAATTTATCCGTAACCAAAAACGAACAGTAGGATGAAAACCGTGTTTTTTCCTGGGCAGCGAACAGTGTAAAATTCAACTGACATTTACATTCTATTATCGGCACTCACCATAACTACTGCTATGGATATGTTCTTTGTCATCGTATGAACTTATATCATTATCGCCATCATTAATACACTACTGTTAACGGTATTGTTTCTACTTTAGTAGTAAAACTTTTATTTTTAATATGATCATAGAACAATTTGATTTCTGTACTATATGTAGGATACATATCTAATTAAATCAGTCTATAGTGATTGCTCATTTCACCATCTTAAAAGTCTTAAATGTTCAGAGCTTTCTGATAAATAAAAATACCGATTATTATAATAACAGTCACATCACACCACCTCTGAATTGAGTTAAAACAAAGACACCTCTTTGAAAAAAAATTTAACATCCTTAAGAACCTCTGTCCGCATCGGGTAGTTTAATGGATCAGAACGCCTGCCCAGAATTAGTGGAATGGTTCGACGCGTCGGTTTGCGCGAATGGCTTTGGATACGTAATGTGGCGTATGTGACAACTGTGACACAATGTTTTTTATATTATAGTTAGGTGTGATACAAAATTCTAAGAAAAACTAAAAGATATAGAATTTCCACACTAAAATAAAAATAATGTACAGAATTACAGCATATATTATTTATTATCTCTTAATTCATTTATTGTGACTACCATTTATTCATTAATTTAATTGAATTAATATTTCATCTCTAATATATTCATTTTATAACATGAATCAATGAATATGTATTAGAAACCAATACGAACCCTTCGGACTTCGTCTCTATTAGGGTGATTGCTGTTATTACTCAATATACACTTGATTTTCTGGATTGTTTAAATAAATTATAATATATATATATATATATATATATATATATATATATATATATATATATATATATATATATATATATATATATATATATATATATATATATATATATATATATATATTATAATAAATAAGTTATTTATGGTTTATTAAATTAACTATGTTGAGTTATAAAATTTTAAATAGTATAATAAATAAAATATAATAAATTGGTGAAAATTGGTTTATTAAAAATTGGACTCTGATTAATTGTTATTGTAATGAATTTGATATTTTATTTTATTCGAGTCGTTGAAAATTTTTTGTTATGAAATTTGAGTTATCATTATTTATCGACATAAAATCATGAAGTATAATACACTCAAAATAAAATTTTACATTCATAGTTTAAATTTATATAGTATTAAATTTACTGAATGTGAACACTGATAATATTGTATAATCTTAATACCAGATTTTAAATGTGTTTAACTATCCAAAATTATTTATCACAGATGTAAATTATCAATTGTATGTTAAACTTAGTATTTAGTGATTAACTAGAGTTGTTTTGGAATTTTGTGTTTAAGATTTATACATTGCTTATACTAGACTATATATAAATAATCCATTCTATAAAAAATTGTATATCTTAAGTTGGCACAATAAAAATAAACTACTTTTGAAGAGCTCAACGTAAGTTTAATGATGTTTTTAACGGTTTATCAAAAAGATAAAAGTAATAATTTTAAAGGTTTTAATAATTATGTTAAAATGACTAAACAATCAATACGTGTAATTCGTAATTTGTAATTCCAAAAATGTTATGTTTAACTCTTTTGGAGTTAATGTTGCATTACAAATTTAATCCTTTTAAAATATAGATATAACTGAAAAAATGAAACACTTACATTAACATAAGTTTTCAAGTTATTACTATCGAAAAAAAAATGTTCAACGTATATTCAATCGATTAAATTTAAGGAATTATTATTATCATATTGTTCGAAGTGTACAAACATATAAGAAAATAGAATAATGATCACTTATAAGAATAGAATTATTGTGCCTCCTTAACATGTGTATTAATTTAAATAATTGATGATGGATGTATATTCACAAAATATAGGAATAGTACCAAATAATCGTTTTACATAATACTCTATGATATTGGTAACATGTGTAAATTGGTTATTGTTATTGAACGATTTAATGCATGTTAGTCAAATAATTATAGTTAATTATTATAAATTATAAATAATTATTAATTATAGTTAGTAAGTTATATTAACTTATATTTACTTATATTAACTAAAGATAAGCAATATCTTTATCTATTAAGATAAATTATTTGCACGCACGTCTATTATTTTCATTTATAACTGAAAATAACTTCTCTTGTACAGTTATAAACATCAATAATTTTTAGTTATATTTATGTTTGTCTAATACTGTGATTCTTAAAACGCCATTATTAATGATCAGAGCTCGGACTTTAAAACCTACATAATATTTAAAAATCATTTCAAATGTAATGTTTTAAAAATGAAGACTTTAAAAAATGTAGTTAAATATTATTAAATTTAATGTTTCTGCTTCTGATTCTACATCATTTCGTTATTTTCCTTATGTTTTGAAAATGCATGCCGTTTCATTGAATTTTCAACAATTTATCAACAACACTGATTTTTATCTCACTCGAACATGATTATCAAAGTTTAAATTTTTTAAATCATTTTATTTGATTATATTTTGTTAATGCTAAAAACATTAGAACAGTTACGTTATAATTCTTATCAGTTCGTAGCAATCAATAACGCAAATAATGATCAAAAGCAATTGACGTTATGAAAGAAAAAGGTTTTTTCATCATTTCGATAATGCTAAGAGATTTTAGAGATAAAACCAGAATCAGTCGTTTTAAAATCCGAGTGTTTGTTTATTCGTATAAAATTTGCGTACCAACGGTTCCGTGACTACCGCTAACCTGTTGATTGCTACTTACTGCAGTAATCAGATGAGATGGCTCGGCATGGTACCTGTTGGTCTGTTTCAGCTTTGTCTCGACTATCTCGCGCGGTTCAACCTCGGGGGAGCATCCCGTTTCCGTTCACCCGGTCGCGTCGTCGTCGTTACGGTCTTGGTGGTGCGCAGAAATTACAGAGGGTAGAACAATTTTATTTTATTCCCCCCCCCCCTTCATATTCAATTGATTTTTCATCACGCTATGATGCACGGGAATAACGAGCAAAACTAGCGGCTTCGGTTTCGACGGCAGCGGGCACCGTCGGTCGTCGAGACGTTTACGAACGTATCGCCGTCGACCAGAACGATCGGGCGCCGCACGTTGGTGTCGAATGCGTCGACTCGACATTTTACAGCGCGCACGCAGGGTAGCGCCGTCGTCCCTCCGGGACTCGTTCGTCCACGGTGGCGGACACCCGTGCCGTCCGCCCATCATTGTCTTGGACGACAGTCGCCGCCACCGCTTGCCCGATGGGTAACGGGCGTTCACGTTGTCGACGTAGGACATCGCCGTCACCGCGATGAACTGCGGGCCCGGGGTCACTGATTCCGGTCCCAGCAGTAGCACGTATTGGCTCAAACCCGTATCACAGGTTCTCTCGGTCGTTCCGGGTCGACGTCTCGTTTCAAAAATCTACAGTTCGCTCGCACGCTCGGGGCCGCGGTCGACGGTCATCGTTTCGGTCAACTACCTGCACAGCTTTTCGTTTTTCCTGTAATATTCTCAAGTCTACGTCACGTGGATGATTGTATCCCTCACGGGATACGTATACAAAAGCGGGCAAGGGGTCTTAAGCGTTACGCAGAATAACTCAAATGAGTTTCCGTGTACGTGTTGATCGACCCGAGTCCTCGTTGGTCAAATAATCGGAGGTGGATGGGAATGTGGTGGCCCTGAAAAGGACCGTTTTCTGTTCGTGGTCACAGCGGATCTATGTAACACCCACGGAGTGCCTCGTTGGAATGGTGTTTCCAGTGCTAGTCTTCGTGAACGGAATCGACGCCGCCGCAATCGTCGTTGCCTTAGTCGTCGTCACTGCAGTCGTGGTGGTCAATCAAAATTAAGTTCCTCAATTCTTCTTATTCGTTGTCGTCTTTAGAAGAATAGGAATGTTGATTGAAAGATTACGATTATAGCGACGGCAACAACGATTGTGACGACGACGATTCCAACGGCGGTTTCGACGATAGCAGCGCCGACCACTACGTCAACGAAGATTACGGCGTCAAAGGGCACGACGGTACGACCATGAACATAAAACAACCCTTTTTCAGGGCCACCACCTTCCCGTCTACCTCTGATTATTTGATCAACGAGGACCCGGGTCGATAAGTATATACACTAAAACTTATTTAAGTTATCTCAATCGCGTATCGATTTCAGTTATCGATATTGTAATTTCGTCAAATTAATAAAATGTTTATCATGCAATTTATTAATGTTGATTAGGTATAAAAAAACAATTATAATATTTAGAAATGATTTATGAAAAAATAATCAACTTGTACTAAAAATTAATAAAACTGTATAAGATTAATCCTGATAAATTATGAATTTTACGAATAAATTTAAAGCAACATTAAAATGCTTTCAACTTGTTCAAACACTAAATAAACAAACGTTGAAAATCGGTGCATAAAATAAAACGAAAAAAAAAAATTACTTGCAAATTACCATGCTTCAGTTTAAGTTGAAACGGAGATTAATATAAATATTTTCTGTTTAGTTACACACAAGTTTTTATAATTTTATTTTAGTCGGAGTCGAAAATCAAACTTTTATTCTTTAAATAATTCCAATTATTGTTTACTGTTAAATATTTTCATAGTTTGCGACTGGTAGTCAAAACAATTTGGTGCCTCTTATGATTTTCAAAAGGCCAGGATTGTCTGCCTGTCTGTCACATATCACTGTTATCACCTCCACGTTTAGAATTCTGAATCCTGTATGTTGTGATTTTACACAACAATCTCAACACTGCATTCACGACGATGGCGGTCACTACTTCAATATCGTGAAAGTTAATTTTCATAATACGAGTATAATAACTTACACTTTTACTACAATTATTAAATCATAACAATTTCAATACAAAATTGAATCGCTTGATATAGAAAAAAATAGTTTGGTCGACACCAATGGCTATTTAGGACTTAGCACATGGCCCTTTTTTAGTTACTCTGTGGATAGACGTGTTTGAGTTCGTGGTGCCGTAAGTTATGATCGCCGTTACCCGTCACTATAAATAATTTATTTTCATATTATATTTTATAACTCTAAGTTAATTCAACAGTATAGTACATAACCATACTCAGTATTGGATTATTACTAATATTTTACACAAATTTTAATATAATAGATAATTTATTTATTAAGTTTATAGTTGATTGTTTGGAACCTGTCCTGATCAATTTAATGTAAATGTTTAATTACTTGATTCGATTATTATTATTATTTTTTTTTCCTCAATTATATTACAACGATTGATATAATAAAACAGTACCTATAGCGTAAAATCGTTTTTTAAAATCAACTTATTTTAACTACTTTTGAAATTTTATTTATCAACGTTATGAGTACATATATAATATTCATAACTATAAAATGTTTACTCAATATAATTAATCAAGCGCAAGTGTGTGTTAGGTTCGGTTAAATAATTTAATAAAATGCTTACTAACATTGGATGTAGATTAATCTAATATTAAAATCACTAACAATTACAAATATTTTGTCTACAATTCAAACAAGTATTTATGCTATTTCATTATTCTTACCTTGTTACTTTTTCGAAACTTTTATATTTTAGATACATTTTATCAGTTTTTTATAATCTCAAAATATAAATTTAGAATATAGTTAAAATTTTCAACATACATTATGTTCTAATAATTTAATGGACTTATCGAGACGAAATATTTGTGTCTAACAATTTCGAATATTAACTATAGCTTAAAATCGTAATTAGAACGCATTTAGGTGGTGGAAGATCCGAGCATAACCATTCTAATGAGGCGGTAACCGTTATTATTTTGACTCGTATAACAAATTAATTTCAACTTCTGTTTTCCATTCGGGTTCGTTTACATATTTATTTTTTCTCAGCTCCGATACAGCGAGAGGAAACGACCACCCCGTGCTATGATAGCGCTGTTGAATACCAGCACCACCAATCGCTCTACAGCGGCGGGGAGGACAGTGGCGGTGACGCTGTATACCGCTACGAAAACAGCGTTCAAGATAATGGATCAGCAGACTACACAGGTGTCGGGTATTACGAAGGCGCGGACGGCAATATGACACCCGTGGACTGTCATCAGCAAATGGAATCGTCGTCATCGTACAATGTCGGAACTACCGCTTCGGAACCAGGTGATTACTACGACTATGGTTGGGACTACGAAACAGCAGCCAGCAGTGGACAACAAACGCCACAGACGCCGTCTTACCATTATCAGCTGCAACAGCAGCAACAACTCGAATGGCAGAAACGTCGAGGAGGTAGACCGGTAAGATACAAATGTTTGTGAAACGTATTACAAAACAAAATTATTATATCAAAACGTATTACCTGTTGATTTTAATAATATACAATACCATTCATATACTTATGTTTTTATTTTTTACTAATGAATGTTTTTTTCGTACATAAAGCGACGGCTCAGCGACCCCTGTTCGACGTCTGTATATGATTTATTTGACGACAACTGCGATGATGGCGATGATCCACATCACCAATACAACCAACACCCGTATATTGCTAGTCATTACGGTAGACATGTCGGTGGAGTTCATCGAAAACATCGCAACCAACAACAACTACTGCAGAAGCAGCTGAACAGCTATGGTGGAACAATAGCAGCGGTGGTAACACCAGGAAGAGTAGGACTAGTACAGTACCCGTATCGAGCCTGGTCCGAGAGTGAAGGGTTGAACCGATGTGGCGGTGGAGATACTGGTCAGCGAAAGCAGCAAAATATGCTTCCTTTACCCCCACCACCAGTACCATATTATTGTGCTGCCGAAGCGGCTGTCTCTGGTTTTTTGCAGTTCGTGCGCAAGAGCCCGGGTAACTGGTGGACACGAACTAAAAACCACCGAAGAAGACGACAAAATAGAAATAAAAAACGAAGAAATGGTCAACAGAATAGCAAGTCGACCACGGCGATAAATAGACGTCGGAGTACTAGTGCTGGTGATAAAGGAAACAAAAGTGACTACTACCCAACCACTACCGCAAAATGCACAACTGTTTCAGACAAAGACAACGATAGCGATAACAGTGATGACTCCTGTTCGAACTCTGATGGTAATAGATCAAACTCAGATCAAGACAGTGATGGTGAATTTATCGGTGCCTTGGCCGCCGCGGCAGCTTTTGGCCATAATCCTAACCACGAATGGACGTATCGAAGAGCCCCTGGAGACCCAGTGGCCAATTGGGATATTTGTATAAGTGATAGCAACTCGGATACTGACGATGGTGACATGCTCGAGTGGACTACTGAGATTATGGCTACTGATCTAAGGCGTAATCAGCCCTATAAAAACTGTAAGTTAATGTAATCAGTTGTATTTAATTATCTGATACTATTATTTGTACAAAAATGTGTGTACATCATACAGGGAATATGTCAGCGATGCTACCAAGAACGACGATGCCATACGACGACTTCAGTTGGTATGTACGACCACCACCACCACCACCACCACCAACTCAATCCATCAATGCAAACGCTCACCAACAAAATCAACAATTAGCTAGAACTAGCCGCCAAAATCAGCGCCAGCGTCGCCAACCACTACCGCAGTTACGACCTCAACCCCTTGAACCACCCCCACCGCCACCAGCATTGAGTGTAGCGTTTACTGCAGTTGCATGTCCGTGGTGGACTGTTTTAGAAGGTGAGCTTACATTTGTTATCATAAAAAGTCAATAAATAATTATAAACCCTGTTCATTTTATTTATACGAGTATATAACGTTTATTTTATTCATGATTAGATGTGCTTCTTGTTAGTACCACAACTACAACTGAAAGACCATCGTCATCGAACAAGACTGCGGCGAGCTTACCACTGCTCACGTTCGATTAACTCCCAACTATATCTGCTCATCATTACATTACATCAACTACACCTCGCCCTGGTGATTGGCATTACACTCACTTTTCTATCATCATACTTCAACGAAAACAGTGTAACTGCTACGAAGAAAAAAATTGACTCTTACACTATTCGGAGCAATAAAAAATACATTCAAGCGATTAAAATGCGGTTGTGGACTTATTTTTTCTTATTCTCTATATTTAACATTTGTTAAATATAACTGTTTATGGTAATAAGAGTAACGCTGAAATTACAATAGTGAAGACAATATTCGGCGTTGAGAACCTTTGTTGAAGAGAAACATTGTCCGACTTCGTTACAACCCGAGGTTTTACATTTTTCAATTTGTGAATTAAAAATAGTAACTTCTAATAAGCATCATCATGTGAGAGCAAAAACAAATATTGTTCACTCACATTGTCACATCGAACTGTGACGTGCTGTTTACAATGACGAAGCTACAACTTGACTGCTCAATCTGACTTACCTTCGTCTCAAAATGCACTCATCACTGAACGCACCATTTCATTATATTTCACAGAATCTGATAGCAGAAATGTATAAATCATCGTTACCAAAAGGTAAGATTTTCAATTACTAATCATAGATATTAAAATTGTTTTGGCTTGCTATAGTTAATTTATCAAGACATCGAGTACAGTTAATTTATTCAATTTATTTTTATTTTTTTGTTACTCCAAAGTGAGTACGAGTTTTTAAATTATGAAATAAGAAAAACATTTAAGTGCCTTACATAATTAATTAATTGATCGTTACTATTGGGTAGCGAACCACGAACTCGATATGCTTATAATATCAAGCTTTAATAGGTAAAAGGGCGTAAACGACATTTTAACAATTTTTCAGGAACACAAAAAAATTTATTAATTATTTAATATCTTATGAAGTTTAATGAATATATTTGTAAGACTTGTAAATTTTTATCAGAATTAAATTAAAAGTAGATAATTTATTAAATCATTAGATTATATTAGTTATAATGCTTACACAAAAAAAAACTCAATAATTAAGTAAATGTTACTTATCCTTTACACCTATGTCGTTTAAAATCTATTGATTTTTCAAATTTCGCTTATTCTTTACTTTTATGTAACTCAAAATCTAAAATTATTTCAAATATCGCTTACATTTCTCACTAATTTTGCTTACTACTCAATAATTTTTCAAAAGTTACTAGTTACAATTTTATTTTATTTTTAAAATGATTTAATCAATAAATTGGAAAAATAAGTTCAATATTAATTATGCATTTCTTGTTTATTTTATTTTTTATTTTTCGTATTTAACAGTAAAATAAAAATATAAAATATTTGAACATAAAAACTATTAAATAATTTTTTTTTTGTTATTTACAATAACAAAAAATGTTGTACTTTTTAAATGACTATATAAAAGTAATACTATAGTTTTTTCATCTAATATGTTTGATTAAAAAAAGTAAAATATTATAGTATTTATATAATATACTTTTAAATAACTTTGTACAATATAGGCAACATATTTGAATCTCATTAAGTAATTTATTACATTAATGTATTAAAAATATAAATAAAAAACAAATTAATTAAAATTATTTGTAACACGAATGTATATAAAAAAAAAAAATACTTTAATATAACTTTTAATTATACAAATAATAATATACAAATACTATAGCTATACGAGTATTTAAAATTTTTATACTCTTCATGGTATCTTGTGGGTATTATTCCTTGTGAACATAATTTAGCAAATCAAGATATTTTAATAATAGAATTTCTTTTGGAACTTTATGAAGCTTCTTGGGTCAGCCATTTCTAGCAATAATATTTCAACTGGAGTATTTTTCGATATTTTAGTTTTACTCCTATTAAAATTTTTTTTAAAAAAAAAATTTTAGTTTCAAAACAGTTGCTATACTCAAAAAATAATTTTGCTTATTCTCCACGTTTCAATCTAGCATTCTTGATTTTAGTTATTTTTATAAAAGTACCTTGATCAGTAACGATTTGTTTCGGTAGATTCAAAACTGAAAATGATTTCCAGTCAAAAAGATCATTAAATGTCATAGTTTTTACTTATAAAGGTCCTAGATTTCTTCTTGGACGTGCGATAATAGTAGGCCGTTCAGATGGTATCAAACTGTTTTGTGCTTCAGAAATTATTCTGTTGTTGCATAAATTGCATTCATTGATATATATATATATATATATATATATATATATATATATATGTGTATGTCCAAAAACTATATAAGTTATTTTCTCATTCATTTTTTTTTTTAATTTGATAGGAATTGATAAGAAAGTGAATAATACAATAATTTTTATTAATATGAATATTTGATAAGTTTAATACACAATTATTATTATTCTTGGAAATCATAAATGTAAATACGTGATTCAAAATACATTATGTCTTTCAAAAAAATATCGATTGATAATAAAATGTTTATTTTGAAAACTATATATCACAGTTTGTTACGACGTAAACTAAATATATTTGTAAATATAATTATACAACATTATATAATCGTTATAATATAGCTCTTTACGCTCTAAATTGTTATTTACGTAAATTAACAACGTCTCTTTTAAAAGCTATACCATTAACAAATTTATGTTATGGCGTTTGTACCTAAATTTACTGAGCAAATAATACTCATTTTGGATAAAATAGACGCTTACACTATTTAAATTTTCGGAATATTTTGATATAAAATTGTCATTTTGGCAAACATTTCCCTTACGTCCTTTTACCTATTGGGTCTCAATACGTGAATTTATGAAAACTCGTTTTGTTCACTTATAATGAAAAAATAACAATGACTATTTCAATGGTGACTTTTTTGATCTATTAATTGTAGCAGATTATTAACTAGGTATTTATTTATTTGTAGGTAATAATAAACATCAACACTCATAGACCAACAATTTGTCATTCAAAACGTCTCAACCGTATTTTACTGCCTATTAAAAATAACGTTTTATTTTTAAAGCTGAAATTTCACTTATACGAAATTTCGGTTTATGCCATAATATCTAGCAATAATAAATTAATTTATACTATTCTTATTTTATTATTATGTTTTTATGAATTTATTTTTATTATTATTATTATTATTATTATTATATGTTATTATCACTCTCATTTATACTTTCGGAGGTACTATTTTAAATGTCTAATAACGTTTTAGCCGTTCAAAATGTTTTTCATCTCAAAATTGTATTAATATAATAATATACTAATATATATATTAATATATTAATATAATAATAGCTTATTAGTCTATTAAAAAAATCACTATGAAAACATTCACTTCCTAGTTGAGTTTTTTTATAAACTAATACCACGCTCGGCTACATTTTATATTGTTGTTAACTTATGTTTTGTTTTTATTTTGTTAAATTAACATAATATTTTTCTTATATTTTCATTTAATTTTAGTATGTAGTTTTTTTCTGTGTAAATATGTTAATCTACACATGTAAACAATGTTCATGATGTACCAACATTTTAATATTTAATATACTTGTTTGTCTTTTGTCATATAAACATTTTAAGTATGTTGATTGTTTTCATCCTAGGTCTATATCATATACAGCAATATGATGTATTATATGTTTGCTTGTCAGTTTATCTTAATAATTTTATCACACAATAATTATTTTATAAAAACACTTGTAGGCAACAAAAAAATAATTCAAGTGTCATAATCGCACGTTCAATTATTTTTAATGTTGCTGTCCAAATTGAATCAATTTTTTCTAAGTCGATTTATGTTGTAAGTATTTTATAATATAGTTGGTGCTTTAAGAAGTTTTATCAGAACTAGTACTCTTGAAACCTACAGGAAGTCTGGTAACTTTTAGTAAGTTATTGTGTTCACAATTGTTAACGAAGGGTGTTTTTTTTTTTAAAAAAAAATTATATCTAATTTTATTGAATATTTCGGTTGAAATGCATTTGTATCTGTAGCAACTACAGACAGGTAAAATATGATTATTCAACATCAAATAAATATATTCAAATATTTGAATTATGAAGTTCAATAAGACTGGTGAGTATTTTGTTTTAAGATTTAATCATAAATGTTCAAATTATTGAAGAAAATAAAAATCAACAAAAAAATTAAATTATATACAAAATAGTACTTCTCATAAATATAATTAGCATTTGAACCGGTATAGTACAGTAAATACGGTTTGAAGAAATCTGCAAGGAGTTTAGAAAATATTCAGCTGTGTCTTTCGGCCATTGATGAAATACAATCGCAAATTGTATGTTACGGTTTGGTTTCGTTCATAGGATTTTACCTCTGATCGATACTCTTACGTCTTACAACCGCCACGTAATGATTTCCAATTAAATCAGAAGTATTTTTATACTATTATTATTTAATTGGTTTGTGTTTCTGATCACGTTTTTTGCCCTTAGAACTGTATCCAATCAAAACTGGGATAATTGCATAAGTGATTCAAACATATGAATCTGCCACGGTGGCACATCATTATTGCATCGTACTCGTATAAACTAAAGATCACGATTTGTAATCTACTGATTCCGTTGTATCTCCGACCGGGAACAGTGTTCCGAATAAGGTAAAACGTAACTTTATTGAAATAACGCAGCAGTTTACGGCCCGAACAATGTTTTAGACGCAGCTCAAGATCAATCGCATAACTGCATGCGTATCGAACGTGAAATCAACACAGAACAAAGGCCTTCTGATATTCATAACGGGCGATCATCTGCATGGTTTCAAACTTAAGATGTATTTTTCATTCAAGTTCCAGGGTTAGTTCATTATATTTCAGTAAGCGGATTCCAAACGTAAAACTGGTTGAATTGTCGCATTCTGTTTTAATAGTATCTAAATTAACATATAGTAGTTTTCATTTTTCAGTTTATTTGTCAAATCTGGTTTACGGAGTTATTCCAGTTATATTTCATAATGCACCTTTCAAACGCAGCAATAGCTCCATACATTGCATCTTGTAACGAATTCTTACTTAAAAAAAAATTTTCAAAATATTATCACTGCCTTATTGAAGATAAGTATTGATAACACATTTATAATAATATTATCTAAATATATATATATAGTAATTAAATATGCAATTATGCCTTTAGAACCGGATCGTATGCTCAACGTGAAATTCAACAATATTAGATCGGACCATTAACACCAAACTAACACCAGTAATAAGACAAGACTACTGATATTGAAAACTTGATACGTCTGTGAAAATAACCAAATTGAATGTTACCTTTTCCACAATGACTGTTAAAAAGGTAAATGCATATAATATGTTCTTATTTTTGTGAGCACCATATTTAAATCTTTAGAGGGTTTACACAGGAGTGGTTCCAGATAATTGGTAGGGGGGGATTCTAAGTCATAATTTTCATAAGACTATAATAAAAATAAAACAAACATTTCTACAATACAAATTAAACTCTTCTATTTTTAGAATTAGCGAAAATATCAATAATGTGATATTTTTTATCTAGAACATCCACTTCGATATACACATAAAGAAGACTTAACGATTAATAGAATAAGATGACAACATTAAGTTTCACCAAGAGAATATCTTTAGTATTTTTTCATGTCATTTTATCCAAAATGCAGAATGTTCGTTTTTGTCTTATTTGACAGCTGTGCGCATAGATATTAAGAAGTCATAAAAATATTTGCATTTTTATTGCCCTTCCGGCTGCCGTGAATGGCGCTTGACCCCGTTTTATTGTGCAAAGTATAATCCATATAGAAATGTGTGCTACGCAATTCATGTTTTCTTAAAAATATATCATATAATAGTATATTTTTTTGTTGTAGTTTATTTATAGGTTCTTTACATAGTATAGTTAGCAAGTACATATTATATATGTTAGATCTCGACTATTTACTTACACATGTCTCTTATAGTCAATAGTATAATATGTTTTATTGTTTGTTATGTTTTTTTAATAATATACAACCTTTTAGAAATACGGGCCTGGGGGGGGCGCAATCTCTTACCACCCCCCCCCCCCCCTGAAACCGCGCCTGAGTCTACAGCACTTCTATTTCCATAAAGCTTTCCAATGAAATCATCAACAACTAATCAGCGACACCTAAACCTCAAATATTTAATGCCTGTGTCAAGAAGGTAAGTTGATATTTAAATTTACTTAATTTACACAAAATATGTTTTCACCGATAAATATTTTTTTTATTTTTTATGTGCGATTATTTGGATGATGAATACCGTGATGCTCAACTCTTCCATCAGCGAAAATCAGGCTACATAATTGTCAACGTATTACCCGTTATATTACATGCTTCGTCACATAATGACGTATATAACCAATATATTACTAAAATAATCACACAATAACATTGTTATAACATGCAAGACCAATTACTTGCAATATGTTTTTGATAAAACGGTTGGAGTACGCCCGTATACATTATAAGTAACACAATATTGTGTAGTACTAGTATTTTAATGATTATCTTAAGTCATAGATTTTTTTGGTTCAAAGCACACTATTTTACATGCCCATGTTTTATACTAATAAAATTTTTGATTGGCTTTATTAATATACTTATATATATAATTTATTGTTTTACAGAAACTTCAACAGCTGACATAACGTCTAAAGACGAAATCTTCAAAAACCGATAACTATCTCCTACATTTCAGGCCAGTGCACCCCAAAACATTACACAAAAATACACAAAACACACAAAACACACAAAATACACAAAATACACAAAACACACAAAATACACAAAACACACATGACACATACTTAAACAAAAAAATGAAATACAAACTTGAAAAGTCATTATATTTTATATTTTAACAATCATTTTGTAATTACGATCATGGTCAATGACTCAACGTTGTGAAGCCTTTATTAAAAAATCAAAATCAAAACAATGTACTAAAAATTTTTAAAAATCAATTTATAATTACGATCTCGGCCAATGACCAACGTTGACGAGACAGTTATTTTTTTATAAAAAAGAAAAAGAAACAAAAAAAAAGTAAAAAAAAAAAACAAAAAAAAAAAGAGAGAAACATAAGTAACATAAGAAACATAAGTAACATAAGAAACATAAGTAAACTAAATATAAGTAAAGTAAACATAACTAAGATTAACATAAGTAAAATTAATATAAGTAGCCTTGATTTAAAGTACTAATACCATTCTAACATCGACGACAACGATGCAATCAATAAGCCGCAGGGATGCAGTTCTGGTATCGTTAACTTACGCCCAATTTCCATCACTCGTCAACGGGCGTTCGCACGTCATCGGTTAAAGCCGTGAACACGCGTGTAGGGGAATGAAGGGGGGTTAGAAACCTGTCAATGACCAACGACGTGCGATGCCGGTCTTGCCTGGGATAAGATCTGTCGGTAATCAAGCATTTGGTGAAGACGAATTTCGTCCGCCACTTGCGAAATTACCGACCTGGGCGTTACCGGACAGTTGCGATACCGTTGTGATTGCAACTCCAGCAGTGAATTGACGCAACGATTGTCGGTGGCGTGCCGGCGATATCCACCATCTTTTCGCCGTTATCGTCCTCGGACCTCGGTGCAATTGGATCTAGACGTTCAAATGCGTTGGACATAACACCGCTATCCCCTCTCATCCTCCCCCTCTTACCATCCGCTTTGAATTCACTATTCGGGCGAAGGGTGGAGGGTAAGGGGGAACAGCAGTTTTTCGGCGAGGGGCGCCTGGTGAAGACGAATTTCGTCCGCCCGCCCGCCCTTTCAACCGCTGACGTATCGACGATCAACGACGTTTGGCGTTCGAAAATCCAATTGGTACAAAACCATCGGAACACTGAAAGCTACGGTCCGAAGCCTTTCAGAACTACAATCATCATTCATTACATCCATGACTTCTGGTGCGCTTGGCAGTAAGTATAAACGTGTTTACATTTTGTTTTTTTGCTCGTTTATAACTCAACGATGCGGCTTATATTAACGGGTAGGGCTGGGGACCGATCACCGTAACAGTGTATCACCCGTGCAGAAGTTAATTTCAATTATGAAAACAAATAAACGTTAGAACTTTGTAGATGTTGATGAACTGGCTTGTAATATTTTCAAATCAATGTTCTATGATAATATCAAAAACATAATTCTATAATGTAAAGCATTCGTTTGAGTTAGCGGTTTAAAATACATCCGAGTGACTTAAGTTTACATATTATTTTACACATCGATAATTCAACAAAAAATTCTTTTTATTAATTTTATGTGAAAATGATAGGTAATTAAATAACTTTATTGTGTAGAATCGGAGTATTTAAAAAAAAAATGCCGCCTCATATAATACGAGTATGTTATGTTCAATCATATTAAAATCTACACTTAAAATACAGTTGCCAAATGCCACTTATATATTGTTTCCTACCTAATTTTTTTATAATTTTTTAACAATGAATTATATATAATTTAATGATTTATATATTTTATATGAACGTTTTTTGATAAACAACATTATATACAACGCAATTTTACTAAATAATTGTAATCTAATTATATTTTTTTATTTTTAGATAATAAACCTCTTAAAAATCATATAGTATCGACCGTACGACTCTGCATCTGAATCATTGCCTCAACCTTTTTCAATTATGGAATCTCCAACTCTCAACACATCACTCAATACTCAAAAAATATCTATCACTATTACTCTTCAAATATCTATCACTATCACTCAACAAATAAATCCATCCTTCATAGGTAAGCCTTTTGTATTTTTAAAAAATCATCTACTTTAAGTTTTCCAAAACATGGGTATTAGTGTTTGAACCATAAAATTCTAATAGACTATTGATTTTTTAATATTTTATTATACACGGTAATTCTGTGACACTTTATGTGCATGGGCGTTCTCACGGAGGGAGATATGGGGGATAGATCCCCCAAGGTTCTTTATTTTTTTATATAACTTATAAGTAATACACGTTTTATCAACTTTTGATATGTGTTTTCAATATTAACTAGTTATTATTTTTTTTTTTTTTTTTGCTTACGGCTTATTTTGTAACCATTTTTTTATCCCCTCCATTGAAATATCCTGAGAACGCCTCTGTGTATGTGTTCTACAGTATAATTAAGTACTTATATCTTTAAAACGTCAAAACAAACATTAGATCCTTAAAAAATGAATCCACTTTCATAATTATGTTTATTCTCATTTTATCCTAATTTCCTGGTTTGACATTATTCTTCAAAAATCCTTTGAGTTTGGATTCAGTACGAACATGCATTACAAAGCGCATTGTTCGTTCTACGTTATTTATAACAATTACACATCCAAACAACTCGTAACGAGCGTGGGACAGAGAGGAGAAAATTGTGTTGAAGTTGAAATATGGAAAACAAATTAATAAGGTAATAATATTCATTAATCATTATGAGGAGTATAAATATTTACATTTGTTTGAATTTTGAACACTTTTCAGTTATTTACTAGATGCCACAAAGTTGATAACAATTAATGAATACGTACAAATTATGGATTTTAGAAACTTCACCTTCAGCAAATTGCAAATGTCATACCACTTTTATGTCAAACCGCACTAACCTGCACATTGAGCACGCGATCATTGAGGATTGGTAGAATGTAAGTTGTTTTATATAATTTTATTCGAGTTTCATTTTTTGCACGCTACGTATAGACATTATGAATCCTGTTAGTTTTCTTACATACACTAAATTATTTATAGTCAATTGTTTTCAACATTTGTTGTGAAATACTACGAACCCGGTTAAATTATACACCTAATATATCTTATTTGGAAGTTCACCAAACATTATATAAGCTTTAATATCGTTAGATATCGGTAAATTCAGAAGGATTTAAAGTATAAAAATACCTTTATAATATGTTGGATGCATATGAAATAGAATCTCTTATACATTCTAAAGTATAAGTATTTCTAAAGTTCCATATTAATTTTAATATTTTTCAAATTAATCATTTAAATCAATGATGTAAGAACATTTTAATCAAATTAAAATCTTTAAAAATCTAAAAAAGATTAATATTATAAATCTAATTATACATAGATGGCTTTAAAATGCGCTTTTTACATTACAATATTTTTTAAGTGTTCAAAGAAAAGTGTAAAATTATACACTTTTATAAATAGCATGCAAATATATTTTAATAATTGAATAGGAATAATTCCTAAAAAAAAGGGTTCAGAGCAGGAAGCCTGGTATCTCAAATTTTTTTCGAAATTAATTTTTGTTCATAATCGGATAAAGCAAAAAGTTGTATACATTTTAGCGTAATTACCAGATAAATTCATCAGTTAGAAAGTCTCCGGGGAAAAAATGTACTTAGCACAGAGCTCCAGAAATCATAACAAAAAAAAAAACTTTAAAATATTGAATAGAAAAAAAGTTATAGCATTGATTAAATAGACCGGTTACACCTGTATACATATACGTATATGTATGTATGTATGTATAGTTTTTTTTTTTTTGTAAGTTAGCTCTTCGCACGGAGAATTTAAATCTATATTTACAATATTTTTATACCTACATTTGAAGTATGATTATTTAGTTTTTTATGCCTTCTGAAGAACTTCTGAACAATTTACAGAAAAATGGAGGTATTGGTTCTTGCTCTGGACCCATTAATTGCTTTAAATAAATATATAGGTATCATTTATTTGGTTTATTAGACGAAATTAGTGCTTATACTATATATTTTTTGTAGTTTAGATATCAGATTAGGTGTTGCTTTTACTTGGGAAAAATAAGTTTCTTCGAATAGTATTGCGAACTTTAATAAACCTGTCGGCTATTTTGTACCTAATGTATTTCTATGTATCCATTTAGTTATTCGAAAAAAATAATACGATTATATTTTAAATGAAAATGACGGAACAACGATACAGCGATATTATTAGTGATGATCATAATTAGTTTTGGTCCTACGGTCTCGCAAGACCAAGACCAAGATTAGGCTTGCAAGAACAAGACCAAACCAATACCGAAGCTGCAAGACCAAGACTAAAACAAAACCATCACTGCAAGACTCTTGCAGTCTTGCAAATTTTTTTTTCCTCGAATTTATATTAGTTATCTAGATTTCATTAACTAATAATTTATAACGAAAATAATAAGAAATTATTTGTATTTTTATTAAATTTGATCAGTATTCGAGGAAATGACGAATTATTGAAAAAATGATTAGAAATAATTGAAATTAATATTATAAAATAACATAATATAGTTGTTTCATACTTAGTAATTACTGAATTTCCCCCCCCCCCCCCAAAAAAAAATCGATGAAAACGTCGAAAGTTGTCTTGCTCATAGAATAATTTTTGGCTTATGTCCATAATACACCTCTACTTTGAATCAAATATACTAATAATTGTTGGAAGTCATTACGAACTACAGTAGATATCATTTTGATTGGAAGTACGTTTTTATTTTCGTTCGTAGCTTGTGTGATTTTTCAGTACTAGACATTGTGTACTTAAATTAGTGTCTTCTACAGCATATCATTTCATTACTGTCGTAAACTTGTAGTCTGTTGGTAATACACCTTGTTAGTTGTTGTTACTGTACCTTTAAAATGAGTGACATTGAAGTTATAGTGGACCAAAGTGAGAGTGTGAATGAATTAAAAGATAATAACCGAACTTTTAAAAGTAAATTTAATGACTATTATGAAATAAAAATGTGAACAATGAAATTTCTGGTTTTTGTAAATTGTGCGAAAAAAAAAATTAGAATAAAATAAAAATATTAAGGAAGAACACGCACACTTCTGGGCTAAAAAAAAACACTTTTTGTCGATTTTTGTTATTCTTGTTATTCTTCAATTAAACATTTTCTGTTTTTTCATTTTAACTTAAATAAAAATAAACTAAGTATGATATAACAAAAAAAAAAAAAAAAAAACTCTGCTCAGAATCTAAAAACACAGATCACTGCAAAATCAATACATTCATCGCTCATTTAAGAATCTAAAATGGTTAAAAAATGTAATAATTTTAAAATTTGACAATTAATATATTTTAAATTAGAGTTTTGGAACTTTGTTGTTTTGTTATAATATGCGTATTTTGTATAGCTAATTTATTTAATAATACATTTTGTCATAATGTCTGAATTAAATAACAAAATTCTAAATCTACATTTTTGCTGATATTTCAGGCAACAAATAGAATTGTAGATTTCACTGCATCTACAGTAGATTAGATAACACAAAAGTATCTTTCATTTTCATTTTTTGAAGATAAGGAAACGCAGGAATATTTTTAATTGATTTGTCCAAATTTGAAATTTCCCAAATGACTCGCTCTTTGTCGTCAAGTGAAGGACCGATTTGAACAGCTCAGAGCCAAAGTTAGTCATTTAGTCTTTAGTAAAGTATTTAAATTTTTAATTAATTTTAAAATTCTTACAACAAGACTTGGTGGTGACTAATATGTTACTCTTCCTCAAGTTATTGTTTCGTTTAACTTAATACTTGATAAGGTAGAAAGTACTACAAGACAGTTAGATGAGAAAAATCTAACGGACTGTAGTAGATGAGCAACTAATTTTGGGTTTTCAAGTTGCACGTGATGAAATTGTAAGACACTAAAAGAAAGCGAGCTGGATTTACTGTATACCATTGATTCTGTATCCGAGACATAAAACAGAAACTTTTGAGGATTTACTATGGGGAGTAGATTAAAAATAAGAGTCTGCAGAAATTTGAAGTGATCTATAAAACATACTATGACTAAGAGCCAGTGTTGGAGTTATGAGAACATGAAAGTCATGACTCAATTGATAGTGAAAAAGATATCATAGATTTTAACACGCAATATTCATACCTAGTTAGTTACACTAATTCCCAAAATTGTGTGCAAGAACTAGAAATATACAATAGTCAGTCGAGGAGTGCAAAGAGTAAAAATATACTATAGTGGTGGAAGCTAAACCAAATTCACTTATCTGTGTTAGCTAAGATGGCAAAAGATTTTTTGTCAATTTCAACCACCTCTGTTCCAGCAGATAGACTTTTTTCTAAAGCGTCTATAGTTATTCGCAAGTACCAAAACAGGTTAAACAAAAAATCCGCCAAAATCGGCTTCTGTGCATCAACTCTTGATCTAAAAATCTTTAATGCATTTACTATTATAAATTCACAATAAATTATTAAATACACTATTTTTTATATTCCTTATTTATTAACCATAAATAATTCATATTTGTTTTAGATTCTGAACAGAGTGATGGAATCTATTGGCTTTACAATGATGTGTGTTTTTTTATTTATTTTTTTTTCATTTTTGTGTCTGACAACACCTTTTTTGGCAGTAAAAATGCTTCGATTTGCTTAAACAGCAACTTTTCTGAAAGTAAAGTGAATGTAGACGGTACTTTGGCTAGTCAAAAATCCAACTTTTCAATACTTTTTAAAAAAATCGAAAAAAACGATAAAAAAATTACGAAAAAATGGGAAATTTTACGCAAAATCACGTTTTACAAATTACATTTTTTTAAAATGCTCTGACTCAAAAACGAAAAACTGCAACAACTTGAAATTTTCACCAAATCTTTATATTGACGTTTTCTATACATAGTTAAGTTTTCAAAGTATTTTGACATATTTTGACTTATTTATAGTCAATTTAAATTTTCGATTTTTCTAAATTTTTCGTTTCAAAATAAAATATACTTATTACAATATTTATAAATAACATTGTATTATATTCTAGACAAACATATCATCCCCGTTCAGAATCGTTTTTCGTATACAATGATACCTATCATTGAATTCAAATTTAACAAATCCATTATAATGACCTATCCTATGAAGTGTACAGCAGAGCGAGGCCCATCCGGTTCTTTTTTAATAAATACTTATAATAGGATTTTAAAACTAAATAATAAAACAAAACTTATATTTAAAAGATGTTGTCTACTAAAAATATTGAATAATGAGAACTAAAAAGTTGTACGTCACAATTTTAAAATTATTGTGGGTTGTGCATAGTTTTGTAATTTAAAAATGTAGGTATGCACTTTATCTAAAATACAATGTTACTCCCTAACTTAGTTGACATTAAGATAACTAAAAACTTTTTGTAAAAATAAAATGTAGGTACCTAATAAGATTTACAAAAATGATTTATTACCAATGTATTATATAAATAGAAACTTTAATATTTAGTACTACTGTACTGGACACAGGTGAATAAAAGAAGAATAAAAGTTTAATTATAAATGATACACATTATTATCATTAAACCGAATATAATTATTAACCAATTTAATATTTGAAACAAACCATTATTATGATTATTATTATTTGTTAAAGTGAAAATTAAAAAAACAACAATTTAATTTTTATAAACATTATATTGGTCAATAATAAGTAATTAGTAGGTTTTTATATGTAAATGTATATTTTTATTAAAAGAAGATATTTAAGATTCGATAAGAAATGTTCACGATTTAAATAATTCCTATTAAAATGATGTTACTTTTATTTTACATATTTTGGTATAATTCCATATTTTTACATATGTATTTGGTAAATAATTAAGTACATACTTTGCACATATTTAGTAATTTTTTGATTTTTTCATCGATTTTCGACGACCAAACATTATCTTATCGATCACCAAATACGAGTATTATACGTTATCTAAATGGCACATATTTTATAAATTATACTTCCATATGTATGTACATATTTCTGTATTTTTATTACATATAAATCCATTCGCTAATAATAACCACTGTACGGTCGACCGTTGTTCCATTGCCATTGCGGCGCGTTCTTTTTTTCTTAAGCTTGGCTTACAGGTCGACTAACTCTCAAATACTCTTAAATAACAGTGTAAACGCAATCTCAACAGTCGACCAAAGGTAAACGACGGTTCCGCAATATTTGCTGTAGACCAGACCCTATGTGTTTTGTACTGGTTTCAAATAAATCACAATCAAAAACAGTGAGGACGAGAGTAACTTCAAATTCAATAAATAAACTATTACAACTTTTCCCAACCGGTATTAACAATAATGACAATAACATGTGATTGGTGGGCACCCGGGTGTTGTTAAAAAACGAAATAATAATAATATTAATAATAATACACAATTAAGTGCACTATAGTGCACGAATAATGCGCAAAAGCCCGTACTTGGGACGGTTTAGCGGCGTTTGGTTGCGCCCACGCGACCGTGCTAAAAGCACGTGCGACGACCACTAAAACCCGCCAGATGCCTCCGTGGACGACGTTCAACCCGTTCACTCGCGAACTGCCCGGCTCGCAACGCGTACCAAGAACAGCGGGTTGATTCACACGACGTTGGACGACTGACGACTAAAAAAAAAAAAAACCTCACGGTCTCAAAAGCGCACAACACGATACAAAGCACCAAAAAACCAAAAAACCGTGCTCGGGCGACTCGTAGGTCCGTTCCGCAAGCTCGCGACACAATGAGTGTTTTTACTCGGGGCACCGGTTGACAGGCAAAAGGTCGTGCCAAGCTGAGAGGCCGGGGAAATCGAATGTTCTAGAACATCGATATCTCCCAAATGGCCCTTGAATTGCCAGAATACCGGTTAGATCGGTCCGGTACGACAGATAAGCGCGTATATTACACAAGCAGTATACAATAGTAAAGTTAAATTGTAATTGTAAATTATTTAGAGAAACAAATCACAAACGCGTACAGTTCAGTGATCACTGATCGCAATCACTTTACATTGACGAACCGTCAATCGGCGCTCGTCCGTTGTCGGGCGGATCGTAATTGTTCCAATGCAATAAGAATAATCTAAAATTTAAACGAAGGCCAGTGCCTTCCAGACAGACCGACCAGTGCCTGCGACGCACAGTGGGATGATTCCAGTATTTAGCTGGACAAAAGTCCCATTTTTAAAACCTACAAAAATCCTAAATTTTATTGTTGACTATTTTTCATTTGAACGTTTTGTGGGCAAATTTTAAATTTTAAATCAATAAGTTGAATAACAACCATTTTGTTAAAAGTTATTTCTGTATTTAATAGCTATTTTATTTATGTTTCAGTATGGTTAACTTCTTATTTGGTATTACCTTTCGTTTCTTTTAAAAAAAAAATGTATTTGATGAGACGACAAAATTTAGTAGATGACTGAGAAGGATTCATCCAAATAATCTCATAATTATTTTAGTTTCTAACGGCATAATTGAAAACTTAAACACAGATAAATCTGTTGTAGATGAATCGTCATTAAATTTTTGGTTATATTGTGACTGACCTCTACTACCATCGTAACCCCATTTATACAACATTTCTAATTTTGTTGAGTTAAAATTCATTTTACATACTTCTGGTATTTGAAAAATTATATTTGTTATGCGATCTAATAGATTCTGTAGTAGTATTTTACAACCTTATTTCCCAATATACATAATATTAAGATGACAGTTTTTTTTTAAGAAATTTATTTTTTATACGATGGGTATAAATAGCAATTTCCTTTTTTTTTTTGAACCTAAATGATTATTTAAGTATTGTTATTTAGTAAGCTTGTTATCGATAATAAATGCCAAAGCTTCATCTTCTGTATATGGAATGGGATATTTTAAATAATTATAACTACTTTTAATTTTTTTAATTTATTATTTTATTAATTCATAATAATATATTAATTGTAAGGGTAAAAAAAAATTAAATAATTTTTCCTTTTTGTGATTGGAAATTTTGAAAATATATAATAGGACAATAGAATAAATGTTTGAAAATGGAGCTAAATAGTTTAAACAAAACGAGTTAAATCATATGGGTACCAGATAAGAAGTCTGACGCTATTTTTATTTTTTTTTATATTATTCTTGGCAACTTGAATGCATTTAAAATTGCGTAATATTGCGTACTTTTTAATAAAACCCTTTAAAAGTGAAAAAATTATGAAAAACTTGAATTTTTTTTTGTTAAATATTGCATTGTTACTGTAAATAGGGTGTGGGGGACATTTTTTTTGTCATACTTCTATGTAAAATAATATAAAAAATGTCAACTCTAGAAAAAAAAGTTTTTTTTTTTGTATTTTGACTAAATAAAATTAATTAACATATTTCGCGTAAAAATTGAAATTATTCAATAAAAAAATGAATATTTTTAATAAAACTACTCTATTTCACTTGATATTCAACTTATTGATCTACAATTTTAAATTTGTCCACAAAACGTTCAAATGAAAAACAGTCAACAATACAATTTAGGATTCTGTAGGTTTTAAAAATGGGACTTTTGGTCAGTTAAATTGGAATCATCTATGCGACGTTAGTACGTCAAGGGGCCTAGAGCGTGTCATATTCTAAGCAAGGACTTATTTTTTTTTGGGGGGTGGGGGCGATTGGACGATCAACCCCGCCTTGAGCCTCTGTCTTTTTTCTATTTATTACTTTAATATTTTTGTAATAATATAACGCACTTATAATACACAAAGTGTATTTGCTATTTATAGTCATGCTTCATAATTTAATGCTTATTAGATTAAAAACTTGGTTAGAAATCAAATTGGACAGGAAAGGTTGACTAGTTTGGCACTGTTGCATGTACATCGCGATATAGAATTAGATGCATAGAAAATAATAAATTGGTATGCAGAAGAAAAACGATTAAAAGAATTTGTTTTATAGAATAATAATAAATAATTATTTGGCCCTTAATTAAAAGATTATAATTATATTTTTCTTATTATTATAATTATTAACTAAAGGTTACCTATTTGTATCTTTTTTTATACATAAATAATTTGTTTGTATGACATTTTCAGATCAAAATGACTTGACCAGCAAGAAGTTACTATGTTCACATATAAATTAGAATTAAATAAATCGATTTTACATGTATTATTGTTTTTTTTTTTTTTCCTGAATAAAGAGACATCCTTGTTTCTAAGGCAGTGTTTCTTAAACTTTTTGAGATCACAGAACACCAAACAACAATATATTTTTATGTGGAACTTTTTTGAATTAGAATTTCCATGTTTTCCTGTATGAAAATCGTAAGGTACGGCCAACAGTCGTATTGAAACCAAACCGTAATTGTACCTGTTATAATTACGTGGATACGTGCACGCACTAATTTTTCTTTATCGACGGTAGTTTTTCTACCTTTTTTGTATTCTATAGGTACAAAACACTGTTAAGTTTGTGTTACTATTAATTCTACGCTCTAAACTACTATCATTGACTGTTATATAAAATTAAAAATAACAATATTTTATAAACGTGCAAGCCTTATACGACTATTTCCCATTAGTCAATCACTTCTGATCTGTAGTAAAAAATGTTAAAGTTAATTTTTATTTTAATATTTTGAAGAAAAAAAAAATAATTGAATATCACGGAACCCTAAGTGATTTCCTGGGAACCCAGGGGTTCCACGGAACAAAGTTCAAGGATCAATGTTCTAAGGAATAATAATTAGGCATTTCATACAGCACTTACATTTCAGCTGTGTCAGTGTGTGAGAAGTAAATTAACATTAGTGTTGTGGGTTTCGTGCGATGGTCCGTGGCGCACACAAATGTGTACTACACCTGTGGCGGTGATATTATAAAGTATTATACTTATACAATTATTATACAATTATAGATATAGTATTCACCCAAGATATGTGGGGGCGTGGGGCTACTAACCTTCCAAAAACATTTTGATCGCACTGCCATATCAAACTACAACGATCCGCCACTAGTAACGATTAGGGCTCGTAAGTTCATGCCCTAAAAAGTGTCTAAATAAGCATGGGTAATTTTTGTCGTATGCGGTCTACAGCACACTTGCCGTCTACTACACACGATTTTTTTCTTTAGGTTAGGTACTAATTAGGTACAATATAATTTTACGTATTTTAGAAAACGCAATCATTGTTCCGCTAAATACGAGGGGAGCAGTGATGATGATGTACCATGCATTTTTTTTTTTTTACAACGCGAAGTTTTAAACCTTCCCACAAATTTTATATGCGTCGTGTGTGCGCACTGCAGAATAACGTATCACGTAAGTATTACATCACAAACTAAACTGATCATCTCTTTTTATGATGATGATTATTGCTGGACTCAGATTTTATTAGAGTTTTAAATTATTAAATTTATATAGAAAAAACATCGTTAAGATAAAGCTTTCATCGTTATTGCCGTCAAATAGTTGAAAATTATCATAGGTATCTGTGGCGTATTTAGGAATTTTGCTAGGGGGGAATGAAGTATATAATAATTAATAATACACCCATAATGTCATAAATACGTACATTATATACATTCTTAATATATTTTTTTCTAACAGACATACTTAAAAGTAATATCATACTTGAGAAATATAAAAAATGAGACAACTACCTATATACTACCTATATAAAAAAAAAAGTTAAGGGGAGATCTATCCCCCCCCCCCGTAAATACGCCACTGATAGGTATACAACAGTTGTGCTGAATGTTGTAGACCTCATATGTCGTAAACATGTATGGTAAACGGCAAGTGTGCGGTAGACCGCATACGACAAGAATACCTAAGCATGCATTTATGCACTCATAATTGGCAAAATATGCAATGAAAAATGCCTTAAAAATATGCATTTATTTGCACTAAATATCTAAAATAAAATTATTTAAAAAAATCATAAACAATTTTTAAAATTACACGAATTATCCATTCATTTTTTCGTATTTTATTTTTTTATGTCAACATTTAAAAAACTAAATTTTGAACTGCGTATAATGTACGTCCTTGTCAGTCGTTCATTTTAAATCTGAAACTTTTGAAACAAATTTATTCGTTAAAACTGAATACTTAATTACATTATTTATATTTACCTACGTAATCACATTGTACTAAACGAAATATATAAATAGGAATGTATAAAATATTATTGACGGACGAATATACGCGCACACACGTTACAATAACGACTGGAGCAGTTATCGACTCTCCAAATTCCAACTATTGTTAAGCTGTTGAAGTACGAATACCAAGAAGATAAGATTATTTATATTTTCTATTTAGATTTTTGATAGATTCTTATAGAACGTTTCTAATAGAATAATTCCATCTAATCGTAATGTGTATTCAAAATACTTTGGTTGGTAACATACCTATACATATAAAACGTTTTATACGTTATACCTACGTATAATATCCCACATATAAAACGTATAAAACATATAAAATGACTGAATCGTAAAATATGTTTTGTTTTTGAAATTCACTTTTAGAAAATTTAAAATACTTCCTATTTCAGATATTGAAATTTTAATTTATAAAAATATATTTGGTAGTTAAAAATGATACATATTAAATAAGTTACAAAAAAAATCTTTTTGTTCGCAATTTCCTACTCTCATTTTTCTGATCTATCTAAATAAAAAATAATAAAAATTTGCTATAGGTACAGTATACAATACATAGACTATTACATTTATATAAAATACAATTTAAATGTGCCAAAAATATTTAAAATGTTATTAATATCACAAGTACAATGACATAATAAATACTAATTTGATAATTAGGACTTTTACTGCGTGAAAAAGTTATAATCTTACATTTATCATAGTTTAAGGATAGATAGTTACTTTTACTCCATATCACAAGCTTATTTAAATTAGATTGTAACAAACTTAGGTCATCAACATTTTTAATATTACAATAAATTTTAACATCATCAGTAAACATCAAAATGTTCACTGAATAATCTAAAATAGGTGGAAGATCATTAATAAAAATAAGGAAAATAAGTGGTCCTAAATGAGATCCTTGTGAAACTCCTGAAGTAACTGAAAATTCATTAGAATAATGAAAAGAAATTTTAACAACTTAAGTTCTATTACAAAGATAAGAAATTAACCAGTTTAGAAAATTTCCATCAAATCCAAAGGACTTTAACTTAAAAAATAATAAAAAATTATTAACTTTATCAAACGCCTTTTCAAAATCAGTATATATTGAATCAATCTGATAACCTTGATCAAGACTGTTGATTAGAAAATTCTGATAAACTAATAAATTAGAAATTAATAGAGTGCTTAGGTAAAAAACTATGCTGGGACAAACTTATATTATTAGATAATAAATTTGAAATTTTTAAAAATAATAGCTTCGAAAACTTAAGGTATAATTGATAATTTAGATAAGGTTTAGATAGGTCTGTAATTTCTGACATTATTTTTGTTACCTGATTTCAGAATAGGAGCTATAAATGATTTTTTCCAGTATTCGGGAAAGACTCCAGTCGAAAGAGAAAAATTAAATAGATATTGTAAAGGCTTAGCAATTATACTACGACACATTTTTAAAAATAACGGTGGAATACCAACAGGCCCTGCACTGGCACTGTCACTCGGTGAACCAAAAAAATCTATAATTTCATTTTCAGATAAGATACAAATGTTTAAAAAAAAAATGTTGATCGGGCAAATTATTTAAATCCATAACAAAATAGTTATTAGTATCGTATACTGAAGAGAAACATCCGACAAATACATTAGTAATATCATTCAAGTTATCCGCAGTAATATTATCATAAAAAACCAATGGTGGGATATTATTACGATTTGATCTTAAAGTATTAATATACCTCCAAAAAGATTTTAAATTAATACAAATGTTATTTTAAATTTTAAAAATATAGTTTGCATGAACATTTTTAGATAAGGCTTTGCATTTTCTACGTAAATCTGAAAAAGCCATAACATCAAACTGAGAATTAGAAATTCGAAATTTTTTATGAGACTGCTTTTTTAAATTAATTAAATTTTTAAGAGACGGGTTAGACCAAGTTATGGAGTATGAGTGATCAAGGTTTACTTTTACTTTATATATTAATATATTTTACGATTCTCGATATTGATGCATTTTCCAAAGAACCACAGATTGCATGTTAAGGAGCCCCAGGTTTTAAAGCCCTGCCCTAGAGTAACAAGATTTGACGTATGGTCATCCATCATACTCATTTACCTGTGCAATGTTATTAGTGACATATTACTTAAAATTATTTCCCAATCGAAGTCATCTTATCATGATTAACACGTTGAGTGCCGCGGTCTACAGGTACATAGTAGACAACGGCGGTGTTGCCCTAGATGGATAATCGATAAATACTATGAACTTTTTTTTGCTTTATAATGCACTCGGTCATCAGAGTAATTCTTCAGTTATTATTCGAAGTTATTTAATAAAATGTCTGAACGGTATATTTGGATTTTGCTTTCGTTATTTTTAACAAAGATATGCTTATTCTTTTCCAGGAAACCGTCAATGAAGACTATCGGTCGCGATGATAGTGTATTTTTGTAGCTAATCTCTTGGTTAATGTACACAGTTATAATAATTATTGCATCTAATATTATATTAAATTTTTTCTTGTTCACTTGTTAATTTTTCTTATTTATAGACAAAAATAAAACAGTCGTTTTAGATAATAATAGTATTTCGTAAAGTATTCCCCACAGCTATATTTTTCGACGCATACAGGGGTGTTGTTCATTACAATATATGATAAAACATTTTAGTTTAAATATTTTAATGTTCTAAACTATTTTTATTAAATTCATCATTCACAAATTACAAATAATAATAATAATAATAAGATTTGACTATAAAAATTACGATCTTGTGTTAGTGGCCGACGTCTACGCGTAATCGACTGACGTTTGCGCGGTCTAGTACTGAGAGGTTCACGGGATCACACATGTCGATTACGCCGATCAAGTGTTACAATAATTACAAGTTTCACTAGAGTGGAACTTGTAATTATTGTTATGTAAATAAATGTGAAGGGTTGCCATATGTACCGCTATGCCTGGGACAGTACCGACATAACTGAGCCAGGTAATCATGATAGCTAATTAACAAATAACAAAACACCAAATAATTATTATATTAATTTTATATATTACCAATGGCAACCACTAATAAATAAATATTATTCTCAAATCTTATAACCCCCATAGCAACCATTTATAAACAAACATTTCTATCGTAAATCTCAAAATTCCTGTTTGAGCACCTCCCGGGGGTGGTCAATCCCCTTTTTAAATTAGCCTTAAACCTACTCTCAGACCTACCAAATATACACAGAAAATTTCATGAAAATCAGTCGAGTTGTTTCGGAGGAGTTCGATAATCAACACATTTTGCGATTCATTTTTATATTATATATATAACAAGTTGTATATTCAAATATGTTTTATGAATAATTTTAGAAAGGACGGGGAAAGGCGGCGAAATGGAAAGAGCCTAGGCGGAAAAACCTTAAATACACCACGGGCGTCCTGGTATCCCGATGATTTTTTTCGGGACAGCCAATTGTCCCAGCATGATTTTGTATGTTTATCTTTTATTAAACTCTGATTCGAAAAACCATAATATTATTGTCATGATAAAATAATATGTTGAATAATTGACTGACGTAATCTGGTTTTATTATTCTCCCGACTAGTTATTAGTCCCGACAAGACTAAATATTCTTCCGACCAAGTGATCATAATTTTTGTCGAACACGTTCTTCGGATTTCCATTTCCACACGATAGTTGTAGTTATCGCTAAAGGAATCAACCATTATTAAATATTTTGTCAGTTATAATGAGCTAATCACAATAGTGTAGTACTGTAGTGTGAAGTAGTCATACTTATAATCAGTGCTAATTTTAGACTTTCTATCCCGGAGGGGAACGTCGCAGTAGTTAATAATTTATCTATAAATATATTTTTGTAATAATTTTATATGTATAGTTACAAAAATCAATACAAAGTTATGTCAAAAAGAAAAAAATGAAAAAATAAACAAAAAATTGTCCCGGTTTTCGTTAAATAAAATATGGTAACCCTATACTATATCTGAATATTTATTTGATTGATATGAAATCCATACCTAATCTAACGGCATTGGGTCTAAATTGAGACAAAATGGGAAAGAGTATTGGAAATGCTTACACGTACGTCATTCATTTCATATTTATAGAAAATGCATTGTTTAACGAACGTTCGTATGCTGTAGAGGTTCGAGGGACATTTTACCGAGTATTTTCGGATTGTTATTTTCCGACGTCCGAAATAAACAATTTTATTTTTAGTTTTCCATCAATTACAAAAATATATGAAAATAATACTATCTGCAAGTATCAACAAAATATAATGCATAATTTTACATTATTAGAACTCAATATTTGATTTAATTTAATTTTAATTTTTTAATAAAAAAATATGCCTATCGAGTTTTAAACACTATTTTGAAGTTAAATATCGTGCATTTATTCACGTGATAGGGGGGGTCACTGGCCACATCAATTTTAAAAACATAATCATACTCTTACAAAATAACTAAATCCCGTGAAAGGCGCGGGGTACAAGACCCCTCCATTCTACCTTAAGCCATATTTCAATTATTTTTACGAGCCGTCAAGACCTGATGGAACTGTGGGTCGTGCGTAGTCTACCGTATTCACCCTGACATTGATAGTGACCAAGATGCTGATTCTAAATAAAGTTATGAATCGTAAAAGAAAAATCATAACTATAAAATACCTAATACAATTGTTCGATAGGGAAAAACAATGTAATTTCTTTCGCTCTAGTACACTGTCCGCGAGTATTCATTACATTATAATTGTTTTAATTTTAACCAAACAACATTTGGAATGCGTGTCGTGAACGAAATAATTTTGACCGTCTGGTTGTCGATTCTTGAATTTCGTACACGAGAAATCACATTTGTCAGATGATATGTTATTTGGTCTATTCTTGAATCCGTACACAATATGTTGCGAAAAAGTTGTGTGATAAAATGTCGATACGGTATGATAGGTACGACATTTAATTATATTTTTAATGACTAATGTAATCAGTTTTCTTTTTTTATCAGACTTTTATTTTTTATCGAATTGTAGTCATTATATTTCATTTTTAAGTATATTCATTTTAAAAATGCAATTTATAATTTTAATGATCTCGCGGCTTTATAAGTCTTTAATACGATCGATGCTCACGAAATAACTGCAAATATTACAAGAAATAGATTTTCTTATAAGTATAATCCATTTACCCTATGCGATCGGTTATTGTTGAAAAATTATCAATTGACCATAGATTTAGTTCGACAGTTAGTAGCTTTAGGTTACATCATACATAGTACAAGAAAGGTCTTCGTCCATAACAATTTCCGAAAAGGTAATGTATACAAAACGTATCTATTGGATATTAACAATTATCAATTTAAAATCAATTTGTTGTGACCATCAATCATAGGATTTGGCTTCTCACATATTTGTAAAATAAAATCACTTCTTACGGTTCAGATTATTAAGTGAAATGTGTAGATAATCGGACGAGTGCGCACTCGGTTTCCCTATAAAAACAATGAACAAATTTAATAATAGTTAATAGATTTCCGTTTTCGACACGTAATAATCGCGCACGAACGTGATTACGGTTTAAACGTGCGGGCGCAGCGGTAGTGCTATGGACCGAAGGGGGTGGTCGACGGCGGCCCGTTGAACGTGTTTATTATTAAACTTTGTCGGACTGATTTTCCCCATAATCCCCGCCGCCGCCGAATTCGCGTAAACCGATTGTGCCGTACACCTCGATCGAGAGCCATCGATGATGCCGCCGCCGACGGTTCACCGCTTAATCGCCCCGTAACAATAATTGGTACCGTTAAATTGTGCCGCGGTGTCCGACGATCTACTACGCGCCAGTCGTTTGTTTGATCACGCTGCGGTCGGAACATCTTGTGAACGTGCCTTTCGCGATCGCTGTTCGACGGCGACAATGTCTTCCAGTGTCGTTTTTTGTTTTTCCGTTCGGCTTTGAAGTGGATCTTACCGTTGCGTTTTAACTGCGTACACCACGGTCCTGCGACGAGTCCACGTTTATTTATAGATTTAAATATTGTATACCGTCTCGTCGTTCGACAATCATGGTAAGTCTCGTTTCTGTGAACTTGACGTGGCTACGCGCGTTGGTGCTTTTACCAAATCGTCGCGGTCGATCCGCTTGACGGCACTTGTCCCAACAGTACTGCTGTTACAGTTGATTTTCCAAAATCTTCTTTCCCGTTATTTTATCGTCTTCGCACGGATCTACTGGACATTGGAGCGTTCGAATACTGCGCACTCGGCATTTGTAACATGCAGCCGTAAACTTTTTTTTTCCTCTCATCCTTCCACCAGGGTTATTGGAAAATTAAGTGAAAAGAAAGGAGGGTAAAATGAAAAAAAAAAATGAATATTGTGTTATACTTTAGGTATAAGTCTAGTTTAGCGGCCACTCGAATTTTTCGATTTTTTTTTTCGGAAACCTATGTATTTTAACGAGGCTTAAACGATAGTGTAAAAATAAATTTGCGGAAACCATTAATTTTGAACGAGGTTTTGAAGTTATAGACTTACGAAGTTCACGATTTTCGGTTTTTTACTTTGGCGCGTGACGGGATATTTTCGATTTGCGGAGCAGAGCGACTGCACCGAGGAGCAAAACGTGTAATCACTGCACATACTACATAACTTACCCTGTGACCTACTTGAGGTTGTGTTGCATAGCAAGTCAAGGGATATTTTTTTGTTTTTTTTTTTACATAGAAAACCATACAAGGATACTACGTATGTAATACTGTGTGTTTATGAGTTATAATATAAACTGAAAACTTAAATTAGCTATATTCGCTAAATTAGCCATTTACTTTGGCACCATTATTTTTAAAATGTTGATTTACCTAAGGTTTCAAAAAAAAGTAAAAATTTCGTATGGCCACTAAACTAGATTAAACAAGTCTATACCTTCAAAACTAATAGTTTTCGCAAATTTATTTTTACACCATCGTTTAATACTCGTTAAAATACATAGGTTTCCGAAAAAAAATCGAAAAATTTGAGTGGCCACTAAACTAGACTTGTTCCTTTTATTATTCTATAGATAGATAGATAGATTTTTGTCATTGTTTCGACAATAAATTTGGTATTCCGGGCACATGATATTCTATTGAATATTGTTGTTACAGTTAATACTTCTTTTTTTTTTCATATGGCATATTTTGGTGGAAAACACCAGGGGACACATAATTCGTTTTAATTTGTATTTTATTAACTATTTTATACGAGTAAAGTATTTTATTAAATGTTTAATTATTATTATAACTCATAACTAATAAGATACTAAGCAATTTGAAGTAGTATTGTCTTTTTTTTATTTTTTTATGATATATTTGACTTTTACGATTAGGTATAGGTATAGGTTAGGTTAGGTACCTAAAGGTTAGGCTAACAAAAAAATTTTAATTAAAAAAAGTAATTTCGAGTTGTATTTAAAGTGTACTTTATTTAATAATATTCCATACACAATAATATATTATGTTCATAATTCAAATACTAAGTAATAATAATGAATAGGTATGTAGTTTAAAACAACAGTTGGTTGTTATATGTAGGACAATGCTTTGGAGCTGAATTTAGCTATTATTTTACCATCAGTATTCTTACACGGTTTCAATTTATAACTATCAGCAATATCTTCATTTATAATATTTATATTTAATGTATTAGCCATCGATGTAATTATATTAGGTATATCTTCATTAGGAGTTTTTGTAATACCAGTAGTTTCAATATTTTGATATAGAGAAATTTGTTCTTTGTTATCCAAAATAATTTTGATTGAATTAATTTCTTTTTCAAGTTCAGTGTCCATGACCCTATTTTCCATACCATTAACGATGTTTACAACAGTATCCATTTTCTTCTTGATTTCATCAAATTATTGTGCATAGAAATTTAATGAACTTTCTATTGATGTGATGTTAAGGGTAAGTAATTCCATTTTTCTGAATATTTATTCATATCACATTTACTGACATAAAATCGTAATTGTCATAATCAGATGTAGATTCATATTATTCAATTTCTTTCTGAAGGTTATATTTTTAATTTTATAATTAAAATATTTACAAATACATTTAGTACTAATCTTATTATATTTGGAGAATGATCCTAGATTTGTTCATTTATAAGATATGGTTTTCTTAGATGGTATGTTAAATTACATTTAGCACACGACAGTAATACTAGTATACAAACACACATAAACATACAACCAGCTTAAACGAGATATAGATAAGAACTGTTAGGAACATATTATATTTTAATACATATATTATTTGATTATATGCAGTGGCGGCGTGAACTTATTATTTCAACTATGCAATTGACAATTCTTAACACCTAATCTTTTGGCACTTTTGCGCTATTGATTAGTGTGATTTTAATTTATATTCAATCGATTACATTAAAACAAGTTCCTAACTTCTATATTATACTTAATAATATTATAACGTCAACTTTCAACACCCACCCATCATTTTTTTTTTCGTGACGCCGCCGCGTCAAATTAATTCTGTTCTCGCCGCCCCTGATTATTTGTTATCTACTATAATCAAGAATAACAATTGTTTGTAAAATAATGTTTATAAATTTAATTTAAAATAATATATCTTAATGATTTCCGTTACATTCAGTGGCGTAGCTAAGAATTTTAGTTGGGGAATCTAACATTTCAAAATTGTTCATAATAATCATGGGTTATATAAAGTCAAATACATAAATATATAAGTAATAATAAGTAATATATTTCAGTACCTAAATAAAAATAATTAAATAAATGATACATATTAAATATTTTTCGCTCGTAGACTGTTTACCTGTAATTAATATTGTCATAATTTATAAATAGCCTTGATTACAAATTTAAAAATATGTTAATAGTATTTACTTTATTTGATAAGCATTAAAAACATGCGCGTTCCTGCTATCACTGTTGCATATTACGGTTTGATCTTAATCATGCTGGTGATTACTAGTTACTGTGGTTTTAATATATTTATCAATTCAACATAGGTAATCAATCAAAATAATATTTTTTTAAATTACCAAATTTTGTTTAAAAGTTAATTTTCAGAGGAGGTTGGGGGTCAATAGCCCCTTTTGCCTTCCCCCCTCTCCGTATCTAAGCCACTGGTTACATCTATTCTTTTTATTACATTTGTAATTGTTAAAAGCATACTTTTGTATTTTATTTATTGTGACACAGTTTATGTTTTAATTTTTAGAAAATTCTAAGATAATTAATTAAAAAATCAAAATGTATGTGCTACTATTGATTTATATAAATAGAATAAGTAAAGGTTTCATCAAAATACTTAAAATGTTTTATAAATAATTTTCATATTTCAATATTAACCATAAAGTTAATTTAATAATAAAGTATAGAAATTAATTATGTGTTATTCAATAAAAGTGTATTAAGTATTTTGATAATAGTAAAATATCATGTTTATTTAAATATACTTATTATACAGGGTGGGGCTAAACAAACAGTGCAGTTTCTAAGGTTGGCTACATCCATTGTGGTAGTGGTAGAAACCTAGGAGGTGTCTCATTGTGTCGGCCCACACGCCCCATTTTCAGTCATTATCATGGTTTGGACCGGAGAGCACCGAGGCTTTACCGTCTGCTCATTTTTCGAAAATGGCCGTTCTTTCGTCGCTGCCCAGCGGCCCTTCCGACTACATTTCAACATTCCGCGTCGTGATCCTGTTCCTCATCGCAATGTTATCGCGGGTTGGGTTCATGCGATGGAAGAAACTGGATCCACGACAAGGCCTAGGGGTATGGGAAGACCAAAATCGGTAAGAACACCTGAAAATGAGGGTGTAGTGAGAGCAGCTTTCGATTCCGCAAGATCAACGGATTTGAGCATTTGCGATTTTTTCCTGTGGGGCTACCTCAAGGAAAAGGTCTTCGAACACCGTCCTCACACTTTAGAAGAACTGAAGACCCGAATTAGAAAGGAAATCGCCGCGATTCCTGTCGATATGTGCTAGAAGGCGGTTGAAAACTTCAGAAATCGCCTCCATCAGTGCATCGCTGCTGGAAGCCATCATTTTGCTGATGTGATCTTTAAAACTTAAATGACAAAATGGAATGTACTACTGAACCAAATAAAACAAACTGCTTTTTTCTAAGTTGCGCAGTTTTTTTTTAATACCCTTTCAAAACTGCACTGTTTATTTTGCCCCCCCCCTGTAAATTTCAGTGTACATCAAGAAGTTATTACTTGTGTAGTATGTTATTTACTAAAAAAACTTTAAGAGTACATTTTATCATATTTTATTAATTATAATTGATATAATTTATTTAACTTTAACTTATAGCTCTAAAAGAGCACTAAGTACACAAGCACTTATGCATAATTCCTATTATAATAATAATAATAATGATGCAAATTCCTATAATATGCAATAAAAATATAAATCGTATAAATATTGTGTAACATTAAATCGTTTTTCACTTCCTACTTAAGGTCACAATACTTACAGTTTAGGACTTTACTTACCATCAGTCGAAAACACATTGACACCCAATTTCAATGAATTACTCTTTAACTGGCTTGTTAAAAGACTATTTATCTTTTGGTATTTTAATATATTAAAAGTGCAATTACATTTTTGGGTATCGTTTATGGAATCATTAATGTCCAATTGAAATTTTACTAATGTAGATAATAAGTTTATTTTTTTAATAAAATTAATCTAATTGGCGAATCACGAGAAATATTTCTCTGATAAACATAAATTTGTGAACATTTTGTAACAAAAGAATTACTTGCACATTTATTGTTTCGAATATTAAACACATACTTTAATATGTATATTATTCTGTATGTGATATATATTAGTTTTATGAGGTATTATCAATGGGTATTACTAATATTAAGTCTATAACTACTAATAGGTTAATTAATGCATCATATACATTAATATAATATTTATAATGAAACATATTATGTTATTAACTAATGATATTTTAGTTTTATCTGAGATGTATTAATATTTTTATTTTAATTTTATTTAAGATATATATATATATATATATTAAGATATACTAAAAATTATTTAAATTTAAGAAGTTTTGCTGTACCTATTTATTTTTTGTTCTTAATGAAAATTATACTTATTCGTTAAATAAATTAACTTAATTTTTAATATTTTCCAGGACCGCTTTCTAGATCCTAACAATTCACCAAGATATGATCATTTTTCTGAATGTCTTAATTATCCAAATTTATAAATTTTGGCTGGGGTATTTTATACACAAATTATAAATCAAATATGATAAGAATTTTGGACTTGGAAGATCATAAAGATATTAGCCGTTTATGTTTATTGCTGAAACTTGATTTATCAAAGAACAATTTAATCAACACCTCTTTCTGAACTACATCCTTATAATTTACGTCAATCTCGTTCAGCAATAAAACTTACAAATACTTTAAAAGAAATATTGCCAAATGCTGATCCTATCTACTTAGATCTAGTTGGAGAAGTTTTTGCAAATAATCATATTGGTCTGAATGAATTTTTAGAAAAAGTTGCCACAAATGTTATAAGCTATCCAAGAATTACTGGATACAATGAAAAACTTAAGGCTTTAAATATTATTCAAAGTTTGACAGTAAATTTTAATGTTAAAGATTTTTTAAAAATTTGCCCTGATCCTGTTAATTATTTCAAAAATCTGAATCGTAATATAAGAAATAACCACTATATCGAGGAGTCAATGTCATATTTGAGTTATAAGTAATTTCGGAATTACTTATTGTAAATTTGTTTTAAATAAAAATTTGTTTTAATTAGGTTTAGGAATGTATCGTTGGAAATGCTTGGAATGTGTTTTATATCAATGG